>OX579634.1:26746910-26939613 GCA_951230915.1 Antitrichia curtipendula | reverse complement strand
TTGGAAGATGAAGACAATGGCTAACTTTAATGTCACGAAATTTTTTATTTTTCAAAAAACTGAAAAAAATTCTATAATTGATTTTCAAATTAGCTAATTTCTTATACTTTGCGTTTTAGGGGGGTTTAGATCTAGGGAGTATCCAAAATGAATGATCTCAAGCTAAAATATTTGTGGTCTATTCCCACAGTAGGGAACATGTGCCCACCAAAGAAAATCTAAAACTGAATTATTTTATGGCCACCATATTCGTACAAATAGGGCTCCCTTGTACATGCATTTTTGAACATTGAAGATGGTTTTGACTTCCATTTTTTGGTGAAATGTGATCACTATCAAGTCTTTACAAATGTCCAATTTTTAGTTTTTTTGTGTTCATGATTTTTTAATTGATATTAATTTATACCTAGTTGTATCTATTTTTTGTGATAAATTGCCTTTCTTTCTAAATAATATGTTTTTAGTACTTGCAAGTAGTCAACGGTACTAGTAGTCGTTGATTTTTCAAATCAATGACTAAAATTATTCTATATTGTAGAATCTTAATATTTATAGTATTGAGCGCAGAAACTACAGTTTACTAAAGCTCCCTCTGTCAACAATTTGTCAATGAAGTAGCTTGGTCAAGATTTGTAATTTTGTTGAGGCAAGTCTAGTGTTTGACTTTCAGTAATGATTTTGTAAGGATGTCGGCCCACATTTTAGAGGTGGGTGTGAAGACTAAGTTGAGGAGCTAATTTGAAACTTGTTCTTGGAGAAAATGAAATTGTATGTTGATATGCTTAGAGCGATCATGAAAATGAGGATTCTTCAGTTGGTCAAGGCTATACTAGACTAATTGTCACTAAAGAGAATATTGGGAACTGTAGCAAATATTGTAGCTCACTAATAAGTACTTGAAGCCACAATAATTCTTTTGTAGCCGTGTGTGCAGCTATATATTAAGTTGTTTATTAGGGCAACATCAAGTTCTTTCCGATTTTGCCAAGAGTGTATGTAGGAGGAGTTGAGTAGGAATATATTCCCATATGCAGGAGGAGTTGAATAGAAATATATCTCTAGCCCAGTTTGGATCACTCCAACTAATTAACTTATGATGATTTAAAGCTGAATGATAATTGCCACCATAAAAGGTGAGGCTTTGTGAGCGCTTATTTATCCACTTCTGGTAAATAACTAAGCACAACTAGGCTCTTGGTAATTTAAGTGTGATTTTTATTTATGGGTGCCTAGCATCAATCCATTGTGCCTTTCAAGAAATTGATCTTTTTTTTAGTGCCTAAATGTACTCAAACATTCAAAGAACAACCCAAAGTAGAATTGAATTGCAATTGTCTCGATAACTGGCCAAATGGACTAGGCCACTGTGGTTTTTTTGTGCAAGATGACTCAGTCTAAAATTAATAGTAAAAAATTGTAGAAAATTCTTTTCACTTTCTAAAAATGTAAAATTAGACCCTATCCGAGCTTCCTAGCAAAAGTTACAGGCGGATGAAGTTTGACCACTAATTGGTTCACCAAACTTCATCCACTACTTTTACTTAGTTCCCGAATTCAAAATGACTCAAAATTCTGGGCTAGAGTTATAGATATTAACCTTTATCTAAAACCTAACTTTGGTTTGGATGGAATGATTTTCCTAACCTTTCATCCAACTCTAACCTAAGAATTCATCCTTCTACAACTTCTACACTTTTTAGTCTTTTTTTGAGTGTAAGACATATGTGAATTCTTCTTAATGTGTTCTACAAGCCTATGGTCTTACTTTTTCTTTCTATTCTACTTTGTGATTTCTTGATTGTGATTTTTGGATCTTAAGTCTTAGTCTAAGTGCTATTACTATGCTATTTTAAGCAGTTTTATATCTTCTTCGTGTAGACACTAGTTATAGATTTCTAAGTTGATAAAACACTTCCTAATTGGACTTATCCCCTAAAAATTATGGCCAGATGAATTTTGACCGCTAATCGGTTCTTCAAACTTCATCCATGGTTTTCTTCCAATCTACAATTCAAAGTTAAGTTTTACTTTTACTTGTGGACTCTAGATTTTGACCTCTTTTTAAGTATCTTAGTTTTTTTCCAAATTCTTAAGTTCTAACTATACTTCATTCAATCTAAACTCTAACCTTCATCTACTCCTATCTTACTCGTTTTAAGTCAAATTTCTAAGTTTTGGATGTTTTTGGAAACCTCTAATTCAAATCTACAACATTTTGAATCTAAAACTTGAAAAAAAAACCCACTATTATTGATCCTCTAACTTGGAGGTCTAATTCAGATAAGAGCATCTCCACCAATGAGTTATGTATCCCTAAAGGTTTACAGTCAAGACCTCAGATGGAGATGGGGATACAAAAACTTGCATCCACCAATTGTTTTCTAAAATCTATATTCCTAAAATATATAGATATCTATAAAAGTTGGACCCAATTCTCTATACTGAAGCTCATATTGAGAACTTGCAAGTTCTCATTTGTATAAAGTCAAAATTGACTACTTTGAGACCTCTTTCATAGTACAAATTTAGGGATAGAGAACACAGTGGTGGGGATGCTCTAATACCTTTTAATTGTCCAGCTCTGAAAATCAAGAAAATTTAGAGAACTTAGTAATTTACCTCAATATGGGGATCATCTTGAATGTTATTGTAGAGGATCTCAAGTTCTCCTTTATTCACCATCATGCAGGTCTTTATCAATTTATGTTCACTGCTTGAAAGTAGTGTTTTAGTACAAGTTGGAACTAGAATTCTAACTTCTTCCTCCCTTTCTTTCTATTCTATTTCTTTCCCTGCAACACTATTTAGACTCCATTATTGTATTTCAAGAGTTGACTTGAATATCATACAATAATGTTTCAAGCTCCCTAATAATAATAATAAACTATTACTTCTTATACAAGTCAATTATTATTCTATCTAAATTCTAATGGCCTAAAATGTCTTTCAAAGATTTCCTCCTAATCTTGATTAAATCCTACATATTCACCTATTCTTCCAACTCACAACTCCAAACTCTAACACAAATATCTAACACATGGAGTCAAAACTTTGCCGTGCTTTGAAAAATTGCTAAACAATTCTAGAAAAAATCTATGATCCAAGTTCAAAGCTCTACTGTACTTTCGGAAATTACAAAAAAAAAAATCGAAATATTTCCACGAACCTTGACTCAACAAGACAAAAGCGAAAAACATCAAAAAACTCAAATGCAAAGCCGTTAGTATAATATGTATTAGTGTAAATCAACAAAATGCACAACGTTAGTACAAACACTTAAAACTTCACTCTAAAGACTCAATTGACAATTTTGAGTGGTGAAGTCATAGAGCTAGCAAGGAAGCATGTGCTCAGTTTTCCTATGGAGAATTTCAAGGCAACCAACACATACACCAAGAGGAAAGGTATGCAACAAGTCATCTCTTTTGACTTCGAAGTCATATATACCCATGATGACTTAGTAAAGGACTTTGATCATTTAATTTCCACAAAAAAATGGTATTGCTCATCTAGGTTTAGCTCCTAGCTTTCACAAGCCTAATGATCCAATAATGCAAGGGGTGGTAGTGGGTTTCAAGAATCCTTTTAAGAGATATCCCAAACTAAAGTTGGTTTGTCTAATAGAACTGGATTTTCTATCCTAACGTGTCATGGGTTTTTTGCATCAAGATGTCCGTCAACGTTGGTCAAGACATGTCCTGACACGCCAAGATCATGTTTGGTTACATATAGCAAAAAAATGTTTTTCTTTTAGTCTAGGAATTGATGAAGTTTGTTAGTTCTCTCTTCCGTGTCCATTGAGTTGGACAACCTTAGAAATTGTCAAGTTGTTTGGTTGAGCACTCATGTCAATTTAGATCACAAATATTTTCATCTAGATTCTATCTTAACAGATGTTGGGTTGAAGACTATCATTCCAATGGACATCTTGACGTTCTAACATGACGGTGTAACATTGAAAGCCTTGCAATAAAGTGGCTAGTCATCCACAACTATGAGATTATTTGTCAAGAAATGAAACCATAACTATACGCAACTACATTGTGTATAAGATTATCTCAATCAATATAAATGAATATTTTACATCAGATATTTGGCTAGTCAATGTTAACTAGGGTCAAGTACATGTTGTGCTTGGATGTTGTATTTGCATAAGCCTTGTAGCACTATTAATTTCTAGTTTCTTATAGTTATTCATTGGACTTGTTCTTTGATACCTTAGGGCTCTTGAGTTATCAGTTGTTAGTCCTTTCCAGTGAATGGCAATTTGGAGTTTGTGGCACAGAACTATTGGCTGAATCACAGCTACTTTTGAGTACAAAAATTGGCCAAACTCTGTAGACAAGAAGATTTTTTGGAATTCTACATGATGAAAGTATACAATGTTTGCAAGTGGAGAATGGAAATTGTTGGTTGGCAAAACTTTAGAAAGAAGGTTGTGAAAAGCGGAGGCAACTTTCAATCTTCTAAAAAACTAACATTGGATGTAAACTTTTGAGTTGCTTTTAGTTTGACAAAAAGATTGTAAAGCTACTCCTAAAATGTAGTTTCTCCCCTATTCACAAAGACGTGCATGAAACTCCGCAAAAACAATTTTGACTCCAATAAAATTTCAAAGTTGTATTTCGATTCAAACACAATATAGAAATCTGCCCTTAATAACATCACAACATTAAATGATCATCTTCGTTGGCTCTAGAGTCTAGACCCAAAGGGGAAGATTGGAAGAGGCCAAAAGCTACATGTGAAGACATTTGAGTAGGATCTTACTCAAGGACAAAGCCTCTCATAGCAAAGTTGCTTGTTATTGATCATGGCACATTTTTTAGTGTTTTGTACTTGATCAATCATTGTAGTATTTTTCCATACTCAATTATGATACAAAAATATATAATGTTATCAAAGAGCAAACGACATACCCACTGGTTAATTAGGGCTCAAGGTTTAATACCGTTTTGATGTAACCAATGGTTAATTAGGGCTGACAAAAATATTTCTAAAAATAGATGACAAAAAAGGGGATATTTTTATTATTTTTAATTGTACAAAAAATAGACCAAATTTTCCTATTTACTGGCATCTGCCAAATGGCATTTGACAACTTTAAATAACGTCCTTCCATTGAGTGTGCGGACCAAGGCTCCCTGGAGTCCGACTCATAACCCCTAACCAGATACAAAAAACGAAAAAGATTCCACGATCGATGTAGTCCCACCTCCGTAGAAAACACTTGGCAAGTCAGGAGCACAATCTCAGTCACCAGGTTTTAGGACCATGTCCGTTGCACAGTAAGGGATCGCGCTGCAAGAGAAAAGACCGACTCAAACTGAAAAATGATAAAAGTACACGATCGGCATTCCTAAACACGCCAATTCTCCTGCGTCACGTAAATAGCCTCGACCACCTACGTTGCCATGAATCGCTAAAACATTGTCGTCGAAGTCCACTGAACTGCATATGGACAGTGTGATCCAGATTCCTCGAGTCTAAGTATCGAGGAGTCACTACGATGAGTACCCCAACAGCCATGCGCCGAGGACTAAAATAAAAGAGCTGCTGCTATCAAACTAACCTGTTCTTCACATCAAGTCGGCTCACCCATATTCAGAAAACCCATCTCTAGACAGGATGAACCACCACTATAAGATTCTGGATAAATAAGAGATTCTTTGAACCTCACTCAGACTACCCTACCGAGTGCTGACGCGCACGCCCAATACAAGAAGCCGCTGGTTGTGGAGCATTTGAAAGATCCACGCGTCCAGACCCTTCCAGAGGACAACAATCCTCCCACCAATCAATTCCAGCACCACTGGCCCTTCGAAGAATATGCTACACGAGAAATGTGGGAACCACACCGGCCGCAGAATCCCTCCAAGTCAACAGATTAACAGTTAGCTGGATTCCTATCACGAAGAAATGGGCTCGTATGGAAACGACAGCCAAGGATGTTTCAGGGCCTCGCTCGCACTCGGACGGAGAAGCGGGTTGATGTGCAGAAGGTACCCCACGAACTCCACGAAACCCTGGTCACCCATCGGTAACCGATGGACCAGAGAGGTCTTCTTGGGCAGCAGGTATTCCAGTTGGTCAGAATCCTGTCCAAATCATGTCCACTAGTAAGTCACCGCGTTGCCCGAACAACACTCACAAGTTCTCGTGCTCACAAAACAAAAAAAAACTGTCCGCTTCAAACTCAAATCAATGCCATCCTTCCAAACAACAGTCCGCAAAATAGAGAACCCCAACTCCAACTAAAACAAATGCACTATACCACTTCCAAAACGTTCACACCGTCTCCACTACAACACTCCTGCTCTCTACTGGAAACCCAGCCCCAAAGGACCAGTACGTGATGTAAACTGAAATACTCAGGCATTTAAACATAATCAAACTCGCGCCAGGAAACTTTCATTGCGGCGCGTACCTGATTCCGTTCATAAAGCCTATGATTCTTGGTGAAGAACTTGTGCGTATCCCGGCCTTTGCCTAAAAGCTCTGGGTCGATTGGGCCCAGAATTCCCACCACACGGGCCAACAAGGTCGCCAGCGAATCGTTCTGAAAAAGAACCTGCGCACACACATACCACAACACTCAGCGATTTTGAAACTCCATGCATACCACTGCCTCCTGAAGACGGCCAAACAAACGACGCTCACTGCCACCCGACTCCCTCACGTTTCATGCACATACACTCAGTCCAACAGAAATACAAGACGGTCTACCGGACACAAGTCCACTCGACGCTTCACATCAAGCAACCAAAGCGAGCAACCTGAAATAAAACCCTCAATTCCAGAAACCCAGCAACGCCGCTGAAACATAAACCCTTCCTTCATAAAACTGCTAAACACTTCATAAGGTCGACTGCCAAGCCTCACCAATGCCAAAGGCAACGAACATGTTGCATCCCTCTCCTACATTCGCCCATTCATCAACACAACTAGCAAACAAAGACACAAATGCACTCACATTTCCAGAGCAAAGCTCCGCAAGAATGCAACCCAGCGACCACATGTCGATCTTCTGGTCGTAAGGAAGACCAAGAATAACTTCAGGAGCTCGATACGAACGAGATTGCACATACGAGCACAGATGGTCGGTCTGGAAACAGCTGCTACCCAAGTCGATCACCTTGATTTCGCAACGGCTGTAGCTTTTCACCAGAATATTCTCAGGTTTCAGATCACAGTGAATCAGTCCCAAACCATGAATGAACTCCAGAGCCTCCAGACATTGCCGTGCTATCGACTGAGCAAAACAAAAACACACATGGGTAAGCGACACCCAGAAACCTAATCTCAACAAAACGTCCAACACACGGTACATGACATTTAATTCTCGCAACAAAGAACTTCCGACTCAAACCAAACTTCCCTACATGCACGACAGCATTTCTCAAGAAGATAACCACTCAGCGCCACGACCCTGACCGAGAGCGTGACCAGCTACACAACATCAAGAACTCTAATTGCCACAAAATTTAAACTATCGATCGATGACAGAGGCCACAATACTGTTCCCACTCCTGGAGAAAACCATCATAATTGGGCTCTCAGAAAAGCGTGTCGACCAACATTAGGCTCAAGGATCGAGAAAACACCTGAAGCCGGGGCATCGTGAAGTACACCTCGCCGCCGGATTCCCTGTTGTATTTATGGAACTCGTACAGGTTCGCTCGAAGTAACTCGCACACGATGAACAAGTGCTCCTGCAATTCTCAACACCATCCCGCTTATCGATCAATAAACATACAACCATCCCCTCACCAAAAAATCCTGTAACCACCACACTCGCCATGCAACGTTTGCAACACAACAAACCTGGATCCCACAAACGCAGTCAAAACAACACTCCTACCCTAGACCACCAAACACATACGTCCAGTCTCGGGCACTATTGGGCATCACTCATCCTCACCACTGCTCAACAAAAAAATCATCGTCCTTACCCGGTGGTAAAAGTAGTCGAACAGACGCAACAGGTGGTGCTTGTCACCCGGGTCGTTCTTGTTGATGTACTTCAGAAGCTTGATTTCGTCCAGACTCTGATCGAAGAAGTCCTTATTGTTCTTGATGATCTTCATGCACACGTCCATTCCTGTATGCAGATCGTGAGCTTGAATGGCTTTGCTGAACGCAGCAGAACCGAGATACTCAGTCACATGATACCGACCAGCAACGACTGCGTTAATGACGACGGGGAAGTCCTTGTCCTCCTCAAAACCAGTCCTGCAAATCACACCACTCAGGATCAGCCCAACGGTGCCAGTCACGACAACACTCCAACACAGCAACCATTGAAATGAAACCAAACCAAACCAAACCAAGCACCGGAACTCTCAGCCACAGCTACACTTCCCCCATGGTTGGAACAGCGGAACGCCCAGGACGGAAACCGAGGACACCTCCCGCCCTGCACTCAACACCCGAAAACAACCATCCACCTTCGGACCGCACCTGTTCTTTCGATGGATGATCTTCAAATCGAACGTCTCAAACTCGTCTTCCTCGGCTCGTATTCTTCGGATTTGCTCCTGCACGGCGGCAGCCTCTTCGTCCTCCGCTGCCACGGCCTCCGCTTCTCGGATATGCTGGTCCACCTCCACCATATCTTCTTCCTCGGCTTCTTGCTCTACTTCGTCATCGCTTTCTCCGGCCAAGTTGTCCTGCAACAGCACAGGAACACAGAAATCAGCGCATAGCACACCACTCATGCAACGCGCACCAGCAGCGGCGGCGGCATCCAACGAATAAAAGTGCTGCGCATGACAGCTAACTCTGCATACGCCCGTCACCCCTGACCAAAGCCTTAACGTCCAAAAGCTTTGCAAAATGCTGTGCCCTAATGCTCACCATCAACTAATCGCCCTCACCCCACACAATAGCATCACGCCTCACTCTCCCATGCTTCACTGCAACAACCTCCGTGGAAAGCCTCCGTTCACTCCCACAGAAAGCTAACCGTCCAAGACCAAAACACAAACTCAAGGCACCTACACTGCTCGACGCAATCTACGACGACAGTCCTCGACACTACGAGCTCATCTCACACGGCAGTTCCTGGGGACTACGCGAAAGAACAAGCCAAGAGATCCATTGGCTCACCTTCGCAACGGCGCTGCCATACCCATCCGTCGAGTTCGCCGATCCGATGGAACGCACCGATTGATCTCCATGAGCGTCGTTCCGAGGACTGATCACCGGCGAAGATTCGTTGCTCTTGCGCCTCCAAGAAGCCAAAGGATCGTCCGAACCCAGCACGCCATTACCATACTCCTCCGCGTCTTCCCCAACCACCTGACCAGTGATATCGCGCACAGACCACATGGACTTCGCCGAGTCGACCCTCGAAACGGCTCCGATCTCGCCTGCACTCGTCGAGGGCGAAGGAAAAGAAAAACCACCGAAACCAGTCGCACCACCTAACTCTGACTCCTTGAGCCCATGACCCTCGCTATCACCCATGCTGCTGGCCTTCGTCACCATCGACGTCTCCTTCTCTCGGATAGCAAACTGCACCGAGTCCAAGCTTGACGTTTCACGTTCTACGCCTCGACGCTTGTGACTGGCCCATGGATTGTTGTAGTATTTCAAAATCAGGTCCTCCTCTTCCTCCTCCTCCTCCTCCTGCTTCCGACCGCTCTCGCCGTCCCGCACTTTGCCACCATCGCCGTGACCCACCTGAAATGAGGAGCTCGTCTGGACCAGGCTGCGCACACCGATCTCACTTATATCTAAATCTCCTTCGCTGCTTTCCCCCTGCACACTCTCACGGCGTTCGCTACCCGGTTCTGGAACAACACTGCTCACGCCCGCACCACCAAACCGAACCATCCCCGATCTCTCATCCTCCACGTCAAAGATACTCTCATCTGCAACGCCTCTTCGGTGATCGGGTTTCTTATTGCCTCCGCCTTCTGAATGGGTTCCCTTCCCGACATCGAAACCTTGCCACCTCGCGTCTCCACCCATCAAAGGAAGCCCATCCACATTCAAGAGCTGTCTGCTGAACTGTCCTTGGTCAAGGAGGCGAGTCGCGTTGGCAACCTGGTGTGCACACAACAATGGTCATCACACCAGCTCGCAAAGTAGCCCTCGTCCTTAGTAGTCAGACACCCCACTCGTCCTCCGAAAACACAAATGCGGTCACCCTCTTTCTCACATCCACACTTTCCCTCTAAGCCATTCATACCCAACCGTCATAATGCTCAAGCCAAGCAGATGAACTAACGGAACCGGAAATAACCCTAAAACCACGCATTAGCATTGTCCAATCGCTCACTTCCTCCACGTCTGAACTAACTTCAGACGATGAGATCAGACGTGCGAAAGCCTAATCCGCTGTCTTGCGTCACCAACATTCACTAGAGTCCACGAGAACCCACACAGCAGCAGCGATGACAGGACAGGTCGGCTAAGCCGGAAAACAGTCCTCCCAGTCCTGACATCCAACAGATTGATTCCATATGCACTCATTCACGAGGACGAAAACAAGGACAACATTTATGACCAACCGAAAAACACTACACGCTCCACAACGGCATATTCTATGACAGGTCGGCCTTCCGCACAAACAACAGCAAAACTGTCCAGGACTACACATTCGCACTCTACAGCTGCTTCACCTGCAGAGAGTGAATGCGGCTATACCTGGCCATTATTACCAAAATTTCCTCCACCATCCATGCGCCCATAGACAGGTACCACACTGGCATGAAATTTGTCAACTTCTACCGGAGCCTCTTTCCCCTCTTCCCTCCCTGCCTTCAGCCGGTAGTACTCCTCCCCAGAAAAGTAGGACTGCTGCTCAACAGAGAGACACGAGGATCACAATCACATCCACTGAAGACCTTGTGCCCCAAAAGGACACAAGAATGTTGAGTGAGCACTCGCGAATCTCATTTCAACTTACAGCCTGCTGGGAAACATCCCGTGCGGGAACATACCAAAATAGCACACCAGACGATAAGGAACCCGACAAAACTTTGGAAAAGTGCACCCACTACGTCTATGGTCAATTCATCCAGAATGGAGACTCCACACTAAAGGAATCCCCACAAGTCCAAAGACACAAAAGCACTTTCGCCACCAATCACTAAACCACAACAAAACACTCCAAAGTGTTAATGGGCTTTGCAGAAACACTATGGTTCAAGTCCATGGAATCAATCCCAGATCGAGGGCGTCTGAGCACTTTCCCAGTGCTCAGAAGGAATGAAAACAACCGGAAATGAAACAAAAGACGACAGGGGACGAACTTGCCTCTTCTTCCGCAAGAGAACAATCCTCGTTCTCGTACTTCTCAAGATCTTTCTCGCGACGCGAACCGCGCGGATTCTCGACGTTAGGACGCGATCGTTCGTCGTCGCTGGGATAATCGATTTCATGGGCCAGGAACCAATCCTCGTCTTCGACCGCTTGCCTATGGTACCCGACATCATCGTCGTCCTCGTAAGTATCCGAGTCCCAATACTCGTCGGCATACTCCACGGCGGATTCGCTCTGTCCATCTCCTGCTGTTGCAAAGCCAGACAGGAGCTCAGACTGATCCTCTACAATGCCATGGCTCACTGAAGGCCGTGCAGACGCAGGCACGCGCCGAGACCCTACAATTAGGTACAACAGTCGTGGAAAACCATGAATTAAAAATCAGAGCAAATCGGAAAAGACGTTGCGAAATCCCCTGAGCACGGAACGCTCGTGCAAACACGGCGTGCTCAGAATACCTCCATTTCCACCAAACACGGCACAGCACACTGCAACGCTGAAAACGACAATCACAGAACAGAAACAGCTGGATCACAAGTTCAATCACCAACACGTCAATCCACAGATACTACCCACATACCTGACGACGTGATATCCTGCCCAACGGGAACGTCCAGGTAAGACCCCAGTCCGAAAGGAATGGCGTGCTCAGTCCCCGATACATTCACCGGTGACGAAAATTCACCGCTCTTGCTCGCTCCGCCACCATACTCATCCTGTAACGCTTCGGGACCTTTGGCATCGATGGAACGCAGACGAACGTGCGCAAGCTTAGGAAGGCCCTCTTGGACTGATCGCGGAGCCACGCAAGTCAGCTTCCTTTCGACCACGGCTGCACCAGACTCTTCGACTGTCGACTGCTCCACTGCCAGAATCTTTCTCGCTTCGTCCACTGAACCATCAGCCGGCTGAGAATGACCGTCTAATTTCGAGGTCAAGGGGGTTGCAACCTCCTGCTTTGTACCTGTCTGAGATCGATCGCCACGTGAGTGCAAAGGGATTGGAGACACCATCTCCTTCACTCCCTCCTCGTAACTCCCCTTGGAATCTGCTGCGAGAGACACGCTGGTCTTGATGGGTGGGATGGTCTTCATAGGAACCTCTGCCCACTCCGGTCTAGTTTCCGGCACCGCCAAGCTCACGTTCGAAGCGCCATTGTCTTCTGCTTTGCCGTCCACCACGAGGACGGCACTACCACTGCTCTTATCCCTGGGCGTCGACTGCACTTCCACTGTGGAGTCGCCAGGGATAGTCGCACCAGCTTGAATACCTGACACCCGACCGCTGGTGTCATCCTGCACATAACACCGGTGTCAATCCAGGGGGGAACTCATTTCATGGACTACAGTCCCTCACACAATGCACCACGCCATGCCACCTCCAAATCCAAGTACGTAGAGACGACCTAATCATGCCAGTCACTCAAGCATAGCTCCGCTGACGAACCAACCTCGCGACATTCACTTGTTGTCACTACTTCAAATATTCAATCAGTGATTCATAAGCACCTCACCGCAAAACACTTGCCCACTGTCTAAAAAACTCGTTCAAGTCCAAGATTATTCGAGCCGAGCGACAGAAATTTCCAAACGAATGTGTTCCAAGCAGAACTAGCTTCTACCACAAGCGACTCTGATAGCGAGACTAACACCCAATTTCTACCTGCACAGCAAGTCCTATAAGCCACCACCACAAACAAGCTGCGCGAGAGTGCACGCGTTAAGAAACACATCATGCTTACCCCTTTCTCCGCTTCGCTTTCCACTTTCTTTGTCACAGTCACGCCACCTCGGAAACTTCGCTCTCGCTGTAACGCGGGCCTGTCGGCGGTCCTGGGCTCCCACCTCTGTGGACAGATACCATCTTTGTCAGCATCCGATTGCTACAAAATCACAAGACTGAAAATAATACGCGGACGCACACCGTAGAAGATCGACCAAAACAAAGGCCCACGCCATTTCAGACGTCATGCTATATACACAGCGGAAGGGGACTTCTGAAAGAAAGGAAGACCACCATGACACCTCGACTCTGCCATCGACAGACGCTCTCGCTGTAAAACAAACATCTTTTTCCTCCAATTCTTTCTAACCCGATACCCGTCCTACCTGTTCGTTCCTGCACCAGACAATCTACTGAGACTCAAACCTCAAGAAAAAAAATCTTCTCCCAAAGCACCCCACCTGCTTCAGAGCATCTACTTTTCCCCGAGTCGCTTCGAATAGAGCTTGTGTGGAATCTATTTCTTGAGCTGGAGACACAACCTTCTCCGGATGGCCTGATGAATTGAAGCTCCCTCCGTTGTTACCAGCCGAAGCTGGCACTGAGACTACGTCGGCTGTTTCCGACTTCCTTCGATCGGGAATCACCTTCTCGACAGAAGAAGAGGCTGCCACCTCGGCCTCAGTCTGAAGAACACTCAAGCCTCCTATTCTTCCCTGTGGGGAAAATGACAAGATGGTTGGAGTGAAAACTTTGACAAACGCCCCTAGCCTGTTCTCGTCAGAGGAGCACTGCCAAGCATACCAAGGTTCCCGAAAGTGGATACTTGGGCACTTGCAAGCGCTCGTCTTCACCGATCCCTTCCACCCTGGAGACTACTAGACGCTCCGTCCCCAAATTAGGCTTGCCTTTGGTAGAATCCCACCGCTCTCACATCCAGAATCTCTCATGCTACTACAAAAGCACGGACTCTCCAGCCTTCAAAGACCTCCTCCTCATGGACGGTGCACGGAGGTGACAATCTCTCAAGCCTCCACAGGGCACACATTCAAGACAACCAGACACGAAAGACTCAAAAAGGTTGCTCTTACCGGTGACCGTCTTCTCTCCACCGTCGTCTTCTTGGAAACAGGAGAACCAGTGACTGGCGAGGGCGACTTCACAACACCGAGCACGGACTTCGGCTTAGACGGGTGTTCCAATTGCTCCACCTCGAATTCCATGAACAACGGTTCAGGATCCTCCAACTTCGTCGATGGCCGAAGCAACTCGGCCTGCCCACGAGAATCCTCCTTCACTTCCACCCCGGCCGGTGCGGATGGTTTCACCTCCGTCACCCATTTGTCGTGAGCTCGCTTATCAGGCACCGTCTCTAGCTCACGATGCTTCTGTGCCGATTTTTCTTGAATCGACTTGAGAAGTATGGCCACATCCAGGTCCAGGTCGTTGTTTACAGCGACAGGGATCGGTCCGTTGGACTGCTGTCGGAGGCTCACCTCCTCCCTCAAAACTGCCGCGGCCCTGGAGAAGTGATGCCGACCCAAGTACTCCAAGATGATACCGATGGTGTCCGCCATTGCTACTCCAATGGTACGAGCAACCAAAGTGGCAGGCTCAGAGCCTACACCCCGTCCAATACTCCGGAAGCGTCAACTTGTCATCTGGGAAGCCTCAACTGTTTACAGCTCTCTATCCCCAAGGTCAACTTCACGTTCCTCTGCCTTTCACTTGACGTCAAAGTAGTTTACACTCAAACTGAGACCATCACGATCGACACCTATTGCTTCTTTGTTGGCTTGTTCTTCACCTTGTAATTCAAGGTCCTGAGATACCGGTACCAAGTATTAGGTCAAACCAACAGGAAAACCAAACTTACTACAAATTAAGTACGCAAAGTCACGGCGTATTAGTGTGGCAAGGAATGTGCAGTCAGTAACGAAACCTGAGCTTTGCAACCCACTGGTCGTCACGACGATAAATTAACACTGATCATCCCCAAACTCAATTCAACTGTCGCGTCACGATGTATTATGTGCAACCCGGGGATGTTTTTATGACTACCATGTCGTCTTTTCTACTGGAGGAAGTACTGCTGTTCTACCTATTGAAGACACTGATAGGCATTCACACTGTAGGAAAGAAAAGGGCACGACCACACCCCGAAATTCTGCTGGACACTATGATGCAACAGAGACTCCAGATAGAGATCGAATTCCGACGCCGCAATCCACGCCATTCGAAGTGAATAGTGTCCTGTGATGCTTCTCTCTCGATACCGAAACCCTAAACAGAAAATTCCAGCATACGCAGAACGCACTACGTGAACAGTGACAACAAGGGCCCTTACTTCAGTGGCTTCTCCGGTCATGTTTTACAGACGCATGCCTCGACGCCACATTCTCTATAGGACAATAATCGGAAACGCGACGCGATGAGCAGATAAGCAACTCGTTGAGGCTTTTCAAACGTATACATGCTCATTCGATGTCCCATCTACGCCGCTCCTCGTGTAATAAGACTAATATAACAGGTTAGTGCACACTTTCGTCCACCAACAAAGCAACGACCTTGAAGAAAATGGCACTCAGGGAAGGTGGAAAAAACTTCTACGACACAGTCGCAACTGTTTCCCGATGCCGCTATGACATAATGCAATTCCTTTTCAATTAAAAACCACCTCCATGTCCTAAACCTAACACTTTTTCTTATATAACAAGCGCCATCGCTTCCACACTCAAAATGCTGTCTCCACTCAAGAACCTAAAATTTGAACCTTACCACAGAAGGCGATCCTACCCTAAGGCACCTCCCATCCGCTTATCCCCAGCTTGCACGCCACACCACCAAACTCCTAAGCCACATCTGTTCTATCAGCCAAAGTCAGAGGTGCAAGTGAACTTTACCAGCTTACGAAAGCGCACCATCGCCATAGCTACATTGCAGAAAAGCTGATGCAGAGAAGTAAGGGCGCAATGCGGCGCAGTTTACAAATCGCCATGGCCGAATATTAACACCCATGCACACTACACCAGACTCGTCTCCCTTTCAGAGCCTCGCTCTCTCTGTGCCTCTCTCCCCCAAAACTGATGCCACACTCCGATGACGATGCGGTGCAAAAACTGGAAGATCGAAAACACCGGAAGAAAACTCCTGACCTGGAAATAGAGCAGTGGCGTGCAGAAAACCGAAACACACGCGAACTTCTACAACAGCAACAGAACAAAAAAAAAAAAGGCGAGACGCGAGCAAGCAAACGAGCGGAAATGAGAACGAACTTCCCTCGCTTTTCGGTGCCAGGCCCTGCCAAGTCTAAGTTTTGGCTCTGGCCCCACCCGACCTAGTTACTTACCAGGCCCTCTCTCTACACAGTAAGTTCATCGGTCCACAGAGCAACCCGGCTCCTTCCACACTCTCAAGCACACTGCAAATCTGTCAGTATAAAAAACAACCTACTGTACTGTGTTTGCATTCCCCTAACCCTAAGCTTAAGCAGGTCCCTCTTTCCAAGAGCTTGTGAGCGCACCATCGCTGCGAAAGTGTGTCCTCCCCCAGCAAGATACTCGCTCCGTCACACTCAACAGTACGTCAAAGCCGCCTCTTCCTCAGCCCTCTTCCACTCACGTCGCCAGTTCTTGCTCCTTCCAAAAGCTTGTTCCCCCTTTCCAAGACGAGCGGAACACGGAAAGATGATCTTTTCCGTCGCAGTCAGTTCGAATCGAATTTTTTTCTTTTTTCTCTTTTTTTTCTCTTTTTTTTTTTTTCTTTTTTTTCTCCCTTTCGTAAAAAAAGTCAGTGGGAGGCGTTTCATCCGTTATTACTGTAACTCCCCCCTTCCGAGTGAGTGCCTACAAGTACTTACGACGACGACGATGGTGTGTATTGTACTGCTGTGTTGACCATTCCAAGGGTAGCCATTTTCTGATGAGTAGGACAGAAGGAAGCTCCGTCCGCGCGGCGATTGATTTCAAGCGAAGCTCAAGTTCCACTTCTTTGACTTGATCATCTCGTCTCGATGGCGTCAAGGACGGGGAAGTGCAGCGATTCGTCGGAGCGCTAGGCTAATGCGAGCGAGACCGCCGAATTCATTCAAGCACACCTGACGTCGGGGAGGGGACCGAGGCGAGCCGGACGGAAAGTGTGAGTGTGTGTGTGCGCAAGCCCCGTTTGAAAAGTATTTGAAAAATTGTTGTGAAATGCGTACATTATACGACCTTGATATACGGACCCTGCATACGGACCTTTGTCACGTTGGAGGACTTGGGGGAGTGGGATCGGTAGAGTAGTGAGTGAATTAGCCGTTAAACGATGAGCCGGGTCACTGTGGAAATCATCTGTTTGGGTACCATGTGAATTGTTGGCTGAAGAAAATGCAAAGGCACTTACTGGAAGAAAAACTATTCTAGGAGACATTTCCTTTTCACATAAAATTGGGAGGATGAATAGTTGCACTTCTCTCCTACACGGGGGAGAGATTCTTTGTCATTCATTGGCCATAAAACGTCCTCCATGTTGTTTATGGATTAACCATTTTGAATTGTTTTCTTGTTGGTAGAACAACAAGCATAACATTTAAGTGTTGTCTACTCAATTTTGCTCATGTTTTAATGTGCTCATTTTTTAGTCCTTTGGAAGCCGGGTAGAATGAGTAGCTTAGGTAGACTGTTGATTTTGCCAATTAAAATTAGCTTAGCTTGCCTATTGAGTGACTATATCCCATATTTAAAATCAAACATATAGCACTTCAAGACCAATAAAGGTGCAAGATAGTGTCGACTCGGTAATATGGTCTAGCTACCTCAGGAGCTCGTTAGAAACCTCACCATATTTCCGAGCATATTTCCAAATCAACATTATTCTATAGTATATTGTTTACCAATGAGGCAAGGGTTCCTTTTGCATCCTTGGAAAGGAGCCCCTACGGCGAACAAAATTATTTTACATGCTCCTTAATTAATGCTCCCCAATCTTAGAATTAATTGGTAAGTTATCTCTCCCAAATATCTAGCAAAGCATAATTATACCTTTATAGCATGCGAAGAACCATTGCTTCGTTACACAATGTTATCTACACCTTGAATTGTATTCATGTGAGAAAAAATCAACGAAATCATTCTCCATAGAATCATCTAATATTAGTAATTTCCATCCACATATTGGAGATGCTAATTTTTTTTTGGGAGAGGGATTTGACAATTTCATAAAACAAAAATCTACTCATTTTTTCTAATTCAAAGATACAGGCAGTGCCAATATGAGGTGAGATTTTGACGAAAAATTGCAAAACTAAAATTTGGCTGGAGTGAATAGACCAAGGATGAGGTTAACACTTGCCATGGGTTTAAATTTGGGAGTGTTGGACGACAGATCAGAGGTTGAGTATTTATGGGTGGTGACAGGGGGTTCACAGTTCACTCCAGGAGTCCAGGCTCCGGTGCAGGGAAGGATTTTGGAGGGGTATCGGAATCATAACAGAGAATCATTTTGCAAGGGAAGCACCTGTCTTGGAAGCCACTACCATACGTGAAAGTCTGATTGGGCACACAGGTTCCAAAATTGAATTTCCATGTCAGATTCTCCGCGGTCCACGTCACTTCACACCATTTATGAGATGGCATGTGGCACTTTTGTTTAAATACAAAAATCACTTAATACATGCTGAATTTGATCTTCACATAGGATACAAATAGGATACAAGGAAATTGCTTGGTAACATGGCCCACAGTAATTTGTCACTGATTGAAAGTTACAAAAATGCAACAAAGTGCAGATGTATGGTAACTTTATTTATTTTTTATTGAATTCAATGAAGCTTTGTTTGAATTGCAAGCTTACTTCACATTTTTTTTCACATGTATTTCAATTAACTCACTTTTTCGTAAAAAAAGATTGATTGTAGGTGATCAAAAACATCAATAGATTCCCATTGCCATCCCTAACTAGAGGGAAACTTTTCATGTCCCTTTGGATTCTAAATTGTCTCTTTTTAATCCACAAATCCTTAAAACCAAATTTTATTTTTTGAAGTTTTAGTCAAATGTTGCGGTTTTTATTTTTTTTACTTTTTTACATGCGCAAATTAAATTTTAGATGTATTTTTAAATTAAAAATCCATAATTGTAATTTGCTTGCATGTGCAAATTCAAATGCATTTTCTATAGATTATTGAGTGTTTTGCCTCAAAATTTCAATTTTTATAACTATCAAAGGGCTAGTGAAGAATTGTCACTTGGTAGTTTTCTTGGCACTTGAGATCATGGCCACGGGTGCTAGTATGTGGGCCTAGGATCTTTAGCTCATGAACCTAGGCGTATACATTACAGGGCACCTTCCATAGTTACATGATACCTATATTATAAGTATACATGTTATAGGTACATATATTATAGGCACTTTCCATAGTTATAGGGTACATATGTTATAGGCACCTTCAATGGTTTCATGATATCTACTTATAGTTACTTAGGTTCAAGGCTTGTATATCTAGGCTCACACACTAGCTTCGTTGACGGTTAAAGTACTTCATACCAAGGAATCATCTTAAGTGACCACCCTCTTGTTGCTCCAATTTTTTGATACATTCATCCGCAATTTATTGGATGAAACCACTTTTATCCATCCATATTTGGATTAGATTACATACATGTACATTGAAAGTTAAAATTTTCATTAGTCATTAAACTTCTGTAAATAAGTAGCTCTTAATATAATAAAGACATTTCATTCTTTTTCTAATACATAAACATATTTGTACACTAACATGGTATTAGAGTGATAAGCATAATCATTTGCTTTTTGATTCTCCTTACTTTAAAGTTAGATCAAATCACCATAGAGTTAGTTCTAAATGGAGAAAGGTTTCCGAGAGCTCAAAGTGCAAGGTCCTCAAAATTGTGTCCTTTAGTCTTTTAAGCTTGGAACGACTCTTTAACCCCTAAAGGACCAGCCTGTAGAATTTGGCAACATAAAAAAATTGGGCAGGTACATGTGGCCAGAGATTTACAAGTTTGAGGCTGAAATTTTAATAGAAGTTGTGGACAAGGAGTACCTTTCATTTGAACTAAATTTTATGACATTTGGAAATACGAGTCAAAAGTTATGGCCTAATATGTTACTTTTTTTCTTGGCCGGGCAGTTAGGTCAGATCAGAAAAAATCACTTTTTTCAGAAACAAAAATTTGAAACTGGTTTTCCAGAGCTATCTATACGTGAAAAGCTTTTGATCATTCCATTTTGACCAATGAGTCAAAAGTTATGAGGAGTTTTAGTTTGCGGGCAGTTTTGGAATCTCTACTCTAAAATAAACTTTGAAGTCTTTTATCTTACTCAATTTTCAATATTTTTTGAAAAAAATGAAATCATAGGATGTAGATTGTTTAATACAACATTTCAACCATTGGGATTAGCATTTTTCAATTTCATATCTAAATTCTTAACAATTTAGTATTTTGAATCATTCTCTACTTCATTCTACTTACTATTTTTTTCCTATATGTTATACAATTCCAAATGATGTGAAATTTTTCAAGCATGTAGCCAACTTGTTTAGGAAAAAGAATCCAAATAAGCACCACCATTTTGGACATTTTTTCATAGAAAAGTGAGCTTTTGAAGTGCAGCTGCCCGGTTTTTTGCAGGGGTCAAAAAACGATTTCAGTGATTTTGAATGCTTATATCTTGCAATCCACGTGGTGGAAATTTCTGAAATTTTTACCACATATTCTCAAGTCAGCATACTACAAGATCCTACGGTTACATGAGTCAAAAAAAAGTTTTTTTCAAAAATTTGGTACTTGTACTAAAAACGGCAGTTCTCGAGCGTTGTCAGTGAAAACATAGTCACGGAACTTTAGGGGTTAAGGAGAGAAAGTATAGACATTGATTGATCCTATTCTAAAAGATGGAGCATTATCCTCTAGCACTATACCATTGTCCTTAGTCATCTCCACCTCGGCCACTTCATCCACAACTACACCTACTGAACTAGTTGCACTTATACTTGAATCATTTGTAACACTTCTATTAATAATTGCCACAATAGAGCTCAAAGACTTAAAGTTCCTTGCTTTGTAAAAGACTTTATCATTCCTCAAGAATATTATAGACATTCAAGATTCTAGGCATGTTTGGATTAAATTCAAGGATCTCTGTAAGTCAAAGTTTATAAATAGGAGACTCACTCTCAAAACATAACTATACAATCTGAAAATGACAGAGGAAACAATCATAGAAGATCATTTGAGAGATATTAGCATACTTATTGGTCAACTTGTGTATATTAAAATAGTAGTTCCAAATGATGAGCTAGTAGATTGTGTACTTACCATCTTACTCCCAATTGGAACATCTTTTGACAAATGATTTCTAACAAATAACTTCTAATTTCCTTTCCTGAACTTGAAAATCTCATGCTTCAAAAAGATGAAGTTCGCATCAAAAATTGTAAACAAGATACAAAAAAAAAAGTCATGTACGTATCATGGCCCAATTATCAAATAGACACTTTGCTTCAATACAAGGATGCCCAAATTCTCAAGGATGCTCCAACTTTCAAGGTAGAGACTTCAAAAAGAGAATCAAGACACATAAAACAGTTCATATAAGAATGCAACAACTTTCTCACTTGCCCAATCAACATCCAAACTACAACTACAAAGGGCCAGCACAAGTGCAACAGTTATAGATCAAGGCCCAAAATTTGACTCCTCTAAATTTGGCAATTTACAATATCCTAGGGGAACTTCAATCACTACAGCAAACCATTCCATTAGGCTGCTAACTGTGACATTTATAAATTTGAAGATAAAATATAAATGATAGAACTTCAATTGAATGACAAACAACAAAGTTGCATAAATAGTGCGGAGTTATATACCAATAGTGAGGAGCAAAATGTCTTAGCTCATACATGACATCATACACTTGTAGCTGATATTTCATCTCTACATACCTCCCATGATTAGTTTCACTACAAGAAAATGGAGGTATAAATGACTTGTCCACAATGACTACACCGACAACAATGACTGCAAAATAGTCATTTTGTAATCATTTTGCAGTCATTGTTGTTGGTGCAGTCATTGTAGACAAGTCATTTATACCTCCATTTTCTTGCAGTGTTTGCTGACTCAGGAGCTAGCACTCACATTACGGAAGATATAAACCTCTTTACAAAAATTAGAGTTCTTCCGAATTCTACTGTGACTACTGGAAGAAATGTTCTTTTTATTATTGGCCAAGACATTGCACCACACTTGATAAAAAATAAAGATATTACCAAAGTTATGTACATATTGGATATACGCATGAATCTATTATCTGTTGGCAAGTTTGTTGATGAAGGTTACTTCACACACTTTGGCCTCCCAAATTTTTGGATATTTGACAAACATAATCTTCACTAACTTCTCCTCATCGGAACCCGTTACAATAAAAATAGCCTTTATAGGCTCAACTCTTCTATTCAAAGTCGAGCACTGCCATTTCCACCCAAACTATCAATCTTATTTCTACAGAACAATTGGGACATTAGAACTATGGCATCATCGTATAGTTCATCTCAACTACCACTATTTATACAACTAGTCTCACAAAAAATGATCATAGACTTACCTCCTTTACACTAGAAGAAAAACGTATTTACTACAATTGGCTGAAATGTGACTAAGTGTCCTATACAACTATCTTGCGACTATAGCCTTCTCTATTTGCACCAAATTCTTACATCATTGTTTGCGTCATTGCTTTACATCATTAGTACAATATTTTAGTCGCAAAATAGTTGTAGAATAATTCATATTCTCTATTGATGTGGATAATAACTCTCATGAATCATATTTTGTGTTGATGGGGAATATGACTCTTGTGAGTCATATTTTTTACGTAAGGGGAAATTTTCATAAAATGATATTGTCAATTTTATGATTGAATGTAGTCATATTTTTGAAAGTATAGAGTTACATTTTTGGCATAGCTATAAGCATTATGTGACTACAATCAATCATATTTGGCCAAGATAAATTGTGAAATATGACTCAAGCGAGTGATATTCCAAATAAGTGAGAGTTGCATTTCTTAAATTTGTGTTTGTAGTTTGAAATTGGGATGACTAAGGTTTACAGTAGCTTTTGTTATAAACTATAGTCACATTTTTTATACATTGTAAATGGACATGATGTATTGCAGTCATGCATCAACATGGTTTTGTAACTAAATAAATGAATCCATCCAATTAAAAACAAGTATGTATGATTTTTGAGATGCACAAGAAACAATCATATTGGAAAGAAAAAATGTAAAAAAGAATGTAATTATTCTCAATGACATTTATTAGTCACTAACACAAAACATATCACAATGATACTTTGTACATGTGTATTCTCACGTGCTTATAGGACCTATATTCCTTACAAAAATGTGAAGATGTTGCCTCTATAGTGTTGCAAGTAGCCTCTAATAACTTCCTTCAACCTTCTAGTGCCTATATGTACAATCAAGGAGGTTAATTTTTAGTGAATAAACAATATAACTCAACCTTTAAAGATTTAAGGCATCACAAAATATGTAGCACATGTTTAAGGTAAGAAAAAGTCATAACCATTATATCTCTAGAAATCGCAAATAAACAAGAAGAAAGAATAACAATGGTGATAGAGTTAACAAGAAGCAAAAGGCAACAAGTGCTAAGTAATTACAACAAGTAAGAGGTAAGATGCAACAAGATGCAATAAAAAACAAGAACTAAGATGCAACAAAATACAACAAATAACAAGAAGAAGCAAGAACTAAGATGCAACCAAAAGCAATAAGAAGCACAAGTCAAAATGCAACAAGAAGAAACTGAAAGCAAGAACTATAGAAGCAACAAGAGGAAACAAAAAGAAACAAGAAGAAAGAACTAAGAGGTAACAAAAGGAAATTAGAAGCAAGAACTAAACAAGCAAAAAGACGAGCCTTTACCTTTATGTAAAGTGCCTACTTGGATGGATTTTTGATGTTTTTGTTTTTTATTTTTGTATCTTTTGTTCCAAATAGGTATTGAGTCCATTAAATTGGTATAATAAAGAAAAAATTAGTAGGTTGAGTATTGGCTTGAGGGTTAATTTTGACAACAATAGCCTAGTTGGCATTGCAACTTGATTGCAGTACTCACTAGGATTTGTGAGGATCTGATTTGGAAGTCAATTGTTTTGCAAGTGTGTTTCCAATTCAAGCAGGCAATCTTGCTACTATGCCGGTTAGGTTTGATAGGTAATTGCTAGTTTGAATCCTAGTAGGTGTTGATTTTTCATTATTATAATCACCCACTATAAGAGTGTCTAGTGAGCGTCCCAGCCAATTTGGGCTACGTATTTTTTCCATTTGTGTGCATCAACAAGTATAAGGTTCAATGGCAAATTTGAAATGTTAGAATGCTAGTTGAACAAAAACTTGGCAGGAGGTTCTAAGTTTGTGAAGATATCATGAGGAATGTACTAATTATCAAACAATTATGAAAGTTACGTAACAATGATGTACTCACCATTTTTATCAATGCAATGCAAAGTTTATATCTAATTGGTTATATTATGTGTGACCAATATAAGAGAGTGTGTCAAAGTGATGTTGTTGGTATATGGGAAAGTGTCATGTACAGATTCAAGTAGAGTTTCATTGCATTCCAAATTAGAAATGTTGGTGTATGCGAGTTGTAAGTCTTCATTTATGTATGGATGTATGCATTATAGAAGTGAAAGTCTTGCCAAGTTGTTGTGAGATCAAGTACATTCAATTTAAGTGCATGTGTGAGAGAGAAGGTGCTAAATGAGAGTTGTTGGTTTTGAAAATTCAAAGTGGGCTTAGAGAGTAGTTGATATTGTGTCATTATTGTTCTTATGAATTGTGATATTGTGCTTAACTATTGATATTTTCTAGCTATGAGAGTATAGGATGAATCCAAGTCATTGTATGTAGGTGTGTTCCTCTTTCAAATTGAGAGTTGATGTCCTGGAATTATATGTGTATGTGTGTTTGAGTGAAGTATTATGTTTAAGCTATGTTTGTTAAGTTTCACAGTGTGACAGTGTGAGAGTGTTATTAAATTTTATAAGATTGAAATAATTGGACTATGGTGAAAATAACATTGGTGTAACTCAACTCAATAGTTTAATCCCTAAAGGTCAGAGACTATGTTTTCACCAAAACTGCTCCAAAACTGCTACTTCTAATACAAGCACCAAATTTTTGAAGAACCAACTAACTTGGCTAAGAGATGAAAAGAACAATATGTAATGGATCTACAAATTAATACTATCATCCTTGGATTGCCAATCCTTACCTATCATAGCCTCAACAAGATTAAATACATATTGTCGCTCACCCCTTGACCAAGCAAACTTTTGCAACAACTTGAAGAAAGAGGAGTTCTAAGCATGACCACACAACAATTCAACAAAACTCACCCTAAACAACAACACAAAAGCAACATGTACTTCAAGCTCTTTTCCAAGTCACAACAATGACAAAATTTGAAAGCGCAAGAAGCCACTAACACACCACACTTCCCTGCACTAAACTGTGCCACTATTTTTTTCTCAACTTGACTTCATCCAAGTATACTACAAGAAGCAACTTCAAAGTATCAACTACAAGAAGGGTTGACAAATTTCAACATTTGGCTCAAAATTGTGTCCGAAAATCGGATAGGCGAATGAACGGGCGGACATCCAAACAACCCTAACTACAAGGAAACGAAACAAAGAACGACAAAACACTACACCACTAATCACTGGCACTTTCCCACACAACTCCAAGAAACACAACAACTATCACAAAAATTAGGAATTCCATTTGAAGGGGAGATGATACATTCATTTGCAATTTATTATATGAAACCACTTTCATATATCTACGTTTGGATTAGGTTACGTGCATGTACATTTGTAGTTAGAATTCTCATTAGCCGTTAAACTTCTGAGCATAAACGGCTCTTGACACTATAAGGACATCTCATTTTTTTTCTAATACACAAGCATATTTGTATGCTAATATGATTAATGGAAATGACAAACTTGGATTGCATCATGACTTACAAGAATAAATGTCATATGGTCCAATTCCACAACATGTACTGTAGTTCTAAACAAAATCTCACCATCCACTTGCAAATGATTCTTGTAAGTGTCCATGATTCATTTGAATATATACTTTTACACACCAGAAATATGCATCTCTATTAGATAGAAGGTGTACAGTTATGATCAAATGGTGTCCATATTCACATACAAACTAGGCGGGCATTGTTTTTACATTCAAAAAAGCATGTTTTGTAATCAATTGGAAGTTGTCAACAAATGACAACACTATGTATTCTCCCTAAATCTAGTTCATGACTCCTAAGATTTTGTCATTTGTAGCACTTGTAGGAGAAACGACCTCGGATCGCCATTGTGTAAAAAAAAGCGTGTAGACTCATGTCGCCCCCCTTCACTAGTGACAAACAAGTGACATCCAACCTAGGGTCAAAGAATGCACCAAAGATTAAAAAAAAACTTCTTGACTATCCAATCAAAAGAGAAATTCTTGTTGTTTCTAAATGTGGCATCTTCATGCATGTTGCTATTGGTATCCTCTTATCTTGACATTTTGGATTACAAGCTTGGCATCTAGCACTATTTATTTCTTTGGTATATATAAATAATTCAACATTTTTGCAAAGGATGAGACAATGATTATGTGAAGGAGGAGAGAATTGGAGTTGCAACTATAAAATAAAAGTCTGGTTCATTTCAGTGGAATAATACACGCATTTATACTTGTAGCGTAGTATCGATATTCATTGAAATCCAATTGTTTTGAAATCTTATACAATTTGGACCTCAAGTACAAAGTTCAAGTTTGTCATGTGCATGTGAGATCCAATGAGACAAAAATGCTAAGCACGTCTGTATGAACTTAGCAATAAATGCTTCCGATTTGAACTTCATCATTGTCCGCCTTGTCAACCTCATTGTTGTTTGCATCATTTGAGGCGACCAAGTTCTCCAATAGGCCAACTCCCGGTCTCAATTCCAACACCCACATTTCAGTCCCTCTTTAGTCATTGAAATCATAGACTCCAAGCTTAAAATTGCACATAGCGGGTTCTATTGCCCAAACTTCAAAAATGCTATCCGTAACACACGTACAAATGGTATAGTAAGAGATTTGGCCAAAGAAAATAGGGACATGTGATTTTAAAGCCTGCATGCTTGAAATTTGATATTGACTACTTCAAAATCGCTTCTATTGAATTTCCAAGTGCATAAGTCCCTGTAAGCAAAAAGTATTCCATACAAATGTTGACCTCCAAATCTTTACCTCTTCACTTTGAAATCTGCCTCGGTCCTCATTTCAAAGCCTACTTCTTCACTTCAAAGTCTAGTTGTTTGAACACTTAATTAAACCAAAGAGAAAAACAATCATATACACACATTGTTAAGCCTGAGCAAAGTATAAAAATTGAATTCATGGTAGAGGAACATGAACATATAAATAAATGAATTGTGTTAATGGATAATGTGCTAATATTTGAGGTTGATGGAAGTACATAGTTAACACCCACCCACCCCGAGATAACCTAAGTATTTTATAAATTTCTAAACTATACAGATAGAGTCAAAGAAGGCAAGATTGTCGAGGATGTTCAAGGCGTTGATCCAATAAAGGTCACGCCAGGCATTACATAGCTTTGATCTTCAGTCATAACAATGGTGAGAATAGTGTTTGTTTTTTTGGGCCTCATGGGGCCAGATGCTAGTGTCATGGCATAATTACAATGGTCTAAATCTAGAGGGAACATCTTCCATTTATTGCATAGTGTATTGTTTACATGAAAAAATCCCTCTAAATGAGGACGTGTGTTTTTCTTCAAATGATTCTTTTGTTGAAATATTTATAGTGATTAGGGTTTTATACAAGTGGAATTGCCATTTTGTAGTTTGAAGTGATTCGGTGGTATTGATCTTGGTGTTACTTCAATGTGTGTTGAATAAATGCCTTGAAGCTTACATTTCAACGTCGCTATCTGCAAGTTGAACTTGAGTAGTTGACAACAACCCTAGAGGTTCAAAAAGAAGATTGTGCTTCAACAAATCAACAATAGTTGTTGGAGTATGTAAATATTATGCCATACAATAAAGGTTGCATCTTGGATTCTATTACAACTAAATAGATTGTGAAATTAAAAGGAGGTGAAGGATTTCAGTAACATTATATATAAGAGTTTTCATTCACTAGTCAATGCTAAGCATTGTTTGCATGGAATTTAAATCTCCATAAGAGAGCTAGGCTAAATATTCCTATCTCATCTCTAAATTTTCTAAATTTTTGTTTTTCAAGGGGTTTAATTAGTTTATCAACAATTTGGTCACGTGTTAGAATATAAATAGTCTCCACTATCCCTTCCATAATGTGCTCTTGGATAAAGTATAGCTAGAGTTTTATATGTTTCTGTTGTTCATGGTGTAATGGATTCTTGGTGACTTTGAGAATATTTTGATTGCCACAGAATAATGTGATAGGATTGATGTCACACCATTAATTTTGGAAAATTAAAGTTTGTTTCCATATGGCTTCTTTTAAGCCGTCCATTAATGCCTTTACCTTTGCATTTGTTTATGAAATAGCAACTATATTCTAATTTTTTGATGACCATGATATGGGACCTTTAGTTGATTTAAAGATTTAACCAATTATTGTCCTTTTGTCTATCTTGCAATTAGCCCAATCTGCATTAGTCATTTAGTATAGCCAATAAATGATGGACTGTGATTCTTACTATAAAAAAATACCAAAATTCCAAGATCCTCTTATGTATTGTAAAATGTGGTTGGCAACTTCTATATGTGATACTCAAGATTTATGCATAAACTTGCTTAATGCCCCTATAGTATACAAGATCTCATGTTTAGTGTTAATGAGATAGATCAACATGCCAACTAATTGCTGAAATATTATGTTGTCTACTTGCGGCGGATCATCTTTAGGGTTGAGATTCAATCCTTTGATTATTGGTATTGAAGTTGGTATATAAGCTTTTATGTTAAATTCTTTGAAGATTTGATTTGCACATGCCTTTTGGGATAGAAAGATGCCATAGCTTGATCTCTTAAATTCAACTTTTAAATAATAGTGAACATTTCCTAAGTCTATCATATCAAAGCAGTGCATTAGTTTTTCTTTTAGTTTGTAAATACCTTGGCTGTTTAATTGAGTGACCAACAAGTCATCAACATAAAGAATGAGAATTCTAATCCCACTGTTGCTTGTGATATAGGACAAACTATAATCTGCTTTTGTGCGAGTCAAACCTTGTTTCACAAAAAAATTGTTTATTTTTTCAAACCACGTCCTAAATGCTTACCACAGTCTATATAGTGATTTTTTCAAGTTGCAAACTTTATTTACTATTGAAGAGGTGCAAAAACCTTCTGGAACTTCCATATAAACAACTTCTTTGAGATCATTGTTTAGAAAGGATATAATTACATCAAGATGGAAAAGTACCTAGTCATTGCTTACATCACAAAGTTTAAAACCTACGGTTTGTCAACAATTATCATGTGGTTATCATTGTCTTGTAGGTTTGTATGTTAATATATATAATTTATCGCATTGTTATGATGCATTACTTTCAGTTGCAAGTAATGCATTATAACAATGTAATAAATTGTAAAGTAATGCATTGTAATAATGCGATAAATTGTATATTGATGTGCGAACCCATGAAACAATAATAACTACATGATAACTATTGACAAACCGCAGGTTCTAAATTTTTTGATGTATTCACTATAAGAAACCGATGTTTTATTAAACATCACAAAAAACGTGGCCGCGCGTTTTCTTTGACGCGCACATAGTCATCGTTGATGTCACCTAAAATCCATTATAACTGACGGCCAAAAAACGTCGTGAAATTTGAAAAAACGCGACCGATTTCTACTTGTTTTTTTGTGAGGTCCTACAAAACGGGGTCTTGGAGAGTCACCAAAAGAGGGCATGTGGAGGACAGGTTGGCTCCACATGAGCAGCTCAAGGGCGGGTAGGGCCACGTGGTTCACTTTTTCATCCAAGGCGTTGGTGACGTGTGCCATGACGTGGACCCCTGAAAAAACTTTTTAACTTGACCGTGTCTAACATGGAGGTCAGTGAATCTGACGTTTTTCATCCAAATTATTTTTTCATCCATCTCGTTTTTTCATCCACCCTGTTTTTTCCATCCAATCCATTTTTTCAAAAAATAATTGGTTAACATAAATTAAAAAATAAAAGTAAACAACAAAAAAAATGTAGAATTCACCAAGAAGTAAAAAAATTTACCATTTACCATCAATTTTATTTTGGTGGAAAAATTACATCAAAATGAACATTTTTAAGGGTCATATTTATACCCATTCTTTGTCCATGCTGCGACAAACAATGTGGGATAAATAGCCAACATTGTTTGAGATGTCCAACCCGACGTCCATCCATCCATCATTTCTTTTTTTTCCAAAATATGCCACGTGGCTGCCCTTTGCTAAAAAATTTGTCCATTGTGAGACAAACAATATGGAATAATTAGCCTACGTTGTTTGAGACGTCCAACTCGACGTCCAGCTCAACGTCCATCCATCCATCCATTTATTTTTTTCTAAAATATGCCACGTGGATGCCCGTCTCTAAATCTACTTGTTGACATGGCAGTTTATGTTATATGCGACGTTTTATAAAAACATGGCCATGTTGCAGTTGACATTATCACAAACATAGCCGTCCACAGTGACATGGTCGCATTTTCTGGAAAACACATACATGTTTTCTACAAAACACGTACATGTTTTTTGGAACATTTGACGTTTGAAAAAACACAACACGTTTGTTGCTAAACGCCACCAAAAACGTGTTTTTCTTATGGTGAACGTACTGACGTCGCCGGAAACAGGTTCGGTTTTTTGCTAGCGACACCAAAAACGGGCTTTTCTTATAGTGATTGCTAAGGCTACAACCATTCTAATAACTTTCCATTTAGCTACAAGAACAAAAACTTTGTCAAAACTGATACCTTTTGTTTATTGAAATCCCCTTGCCACTAGTCAAACTTTGAGTTTGAAGGGTTTATCATCTGCTCCTATTTTGGTTTTTTATATCTATCTCGTGGTTACAGATTTTTTGCCAAATGGAGGACCACCGAGAGGACCACAATAATTCCAAGTTCTATTTTTAATATTGAATCTCCTTCCAATTTGCATCTCTTGATGCCATTATGGGTGATTGATTGTTTCAATAAAGTTGATTAGGTATGTTGATTTGTTGATAACCTCCAAAAACAATCACTTTCTATTGGATCAATAAGTTGAATGTATTCTATTGGTTCTAAATATGTTGGCTCTACTATCGAAGAATCTAAAATAAAAATATATATATCTTTTAGTCTAACTGATGGTTGTTGACTAACTCTTCTATTGGAGTTGATGAATATAAACGGGTTTATTGATTTTTAAAGAAATGGGCTTTAGATTTTAAGGCAGTAGGTTCTTTGTAACTGGTGGATCAATTGGACCTTGAGACCTTGAGACCTCGATGATTGGATTATTTTTGGTATTATAATAAGTTGGGGACAACTACTAGTTGAAGAATATTCTTTTGATGGTGCAAAAATTGAGATAAGTGTAAGATGGGCTACAAGTTTTATTAATATATTGGATTTGTCAAATTTAACGTTTTGAAATAATTTTAGCTTCCTATTAGATGCAAAAATCCTTTGCCAATTTTTCATATTCTACAAATAAACTAATTTTGACTTTTGCTTCCAACTTGTCTCTTTGATTTTTATCAATCTATACATACATCTTGGATCCAAAGGCTCTTAAAAAAGCAACATCAAACACATTTCTAAAAAAACGTTGACATGGTGCTACTTGTAGATTTGTTGAAGTTGGAGATTGGTTGATAAGAAAAGAAATTGTGTTTATTTTCCCCATCCAGAAAAACAACAACGTGGCGTAGATGCTAATATAATCATACTTATGGCCACTTCAAGTATTTTTCAATTTGACCTCTCAACTACTCCATTTTGCTCGGGTGTGTCAACATTAGTAAATTGAGTGATGTTTAATTCCCGCATTTGTAAATAGCTATGTAAATTCTTTGGATAAAAACTTGCCACCTTGGTCATTGTGAGTTTCTTATATATATTGCTTTGTTTATAGTTCAATCATACTTTAAATGTTTTAAACTTATTGTATACTTCTAACTTGTGATGTAAAAATCGGATCCAAATGCATCAACTAAAGTCATCAATAATAATAAAAATATAGTTTGATCTGCTAAGTGACATTATAGGAAGAGGTCCACAAAGATCAATATGTAGCAGCTCAAAAGGTGTTGATTTTCTTGTGCTCAAGACTATAACTAGAAAAGTTCTCCCTAGATTAATTCCTTGCTCGACATTGGTCATAGACTTCATTATAAATGGGAATATATACGGAATATTAGTTTCTATACCTTTGGCTAGTAAGTAGTGAAGTCAATTGTAGCCTATATGGTTAAGTTTGTGATGCCAAATGTATGCCTTGTTAATATTAGTTTGCGCTAGATTTGCCATTGTATCCAGATTAAAGTTGATAGTTGATATAAGCCATTGTGTTTGTTTTGTAATCCCTCAGCTACATTTTTCTTGTGCCCACAACTGTAGAGGAAAAACTTTTGATCGTAGAAGTATGCTATCATACCTTTATTAGTAAGTGATCCAATGGACAATAATTTTTTTGCACACTTGGTATATACAAAACACCATTAATATCCTTTTGATATCCTTTATTTCACCATTTGGTAGGGTGAAATGTACAAAATTATTGCTTGTAGTTTGGTGGCTCTATCCACGTGGTGTTTTAACATTGTTGCTACATTGATCTAAGCTAGCAAAAGTGTTGCAATCTTTGGTCACATGATGTGTTGCTACCAATCAAGATACCAATTGGAGTCAAAGTCATGAAGATCAAGGGATGAGATGGTTGCCTCAAATATCTCAAATTTTTCTTCATCTAGTTGATGTAGAGCCTCAATTACCTTGTAAGCTTCTAGACTACTTCAAGATGCTAAATCTTAAACAATATTTACTAAAAGTTGATTGATGCCAAGCTTGGCCCACCTACTGGCTTTAAGTTTTCAAATGTCAATAAAATGTTTTGGGCACATATCCATAGTATGTCCAAGTTGTCTACAATAAAAGCATCTAATCTATCAATTTTGAAAGGTTTCAAAAGTATTTGGATTACCTTTATTTCTTGCGGTTAGTCAAATGGTCCCCCGTGATTGCGATGTTGTTGACCCTTGAATTGCAATTGTGGTCCTCCTCAAAAGCATAACGCCTCTTAATCAACAACGGTTTTATTCATGACTTTGGATTGTCGATGGCTCTCTTCTAGCATCATTATAGTTTGAAGTTGATCGAGAGTGGGGAACTAACCTACACTTGTATACACGTAGGTGCAAAGTAAGGCCTTTATTACAATTTGAACTAAGTTTGTACCATCAATATTTACATCAATTACAGAGAACTGAGATAAATTTTGTTAAATTGGGAGAAGTAAGCCTCTACTCTTGAGCTTTCAAAGAATGAGAGAAGTGAGAGGCGGTTTTTAAGTTCAAATTTCTTATTGTCATTGTCCACTTTGAAGGATTGACATAGAAAATTCCACAGTAGTTGCGGTTCTTGATACTCATTGAGCTATACGAGGAGTGATGGCTTTATTGATATGTTCATGATGTATGGAAGAGGCTTTATTTTCTCCTTTGCTAACTCTTCAGATTTCTTGGAGTTTATAGGTTTGGTTGACGAGGTATTGGGAGGTGAAGACAAAAGTGACTAAAGTCTTTTTTTCTTTCTTTGCTATGCGAGTAATCAAGTATTTTCGTAGGTAGAAATTTGCACATCTAGTGAGCTTCGCTTTGTCTTGGACAACATTATCTTGCAACATGATTCTAGTTACTATAGTGATGCTAAACATAAAGTACACAATATGTTCGCCGTGCAATAACTCTTTCACAATATTGAGCATACACACTTCACCAAATAAGCACATACAAAAAATACATTCACTCAAAAAGACTCAAAAGATTCAACATACTCTACACCAATGCTCTGATACCATGTTCAAACACTTAAACTAGATAGAAACATAGTCATACACACACATTGTTATGCTTGAGCAAAGTATAAAAACTAAATTCATGATAGAGGAACATATACATATATGTAAATGAATAGTGCTAATGGATGAATTTACTAATGTTCAAGGTGGATGGAAGTATATAGTTAACATTACCTCCTTGCTTTTAAGTCTTTTCACTTCAAAGTCTACTTCTCCCACTCCAAATCTCTACCCAAAATAGTGAAATTAGGTTGCCCGCACCAATTTCTCGACATTTGACATTATATAAATATTTTGAGTTAATGTACAAGAATGCACAACTTTTGAATTTGTTCTTGTTGTAATTGGAACTCACGAACCTCCATGTGTACAAATGAAAATGTTTTTAGAAATAATTGTTGACTTTGATGACTTCTCGAGCAATGAACGGGGAGTACCGGCAAACCCTTACAACCTAGCCGGTTGATTTTTAGAATTTCCGATTGAGATAGAAAAGTTTCGGCAGAGGTTCCGGATTAAAAAAAAGTTTTTCGGAAATGGACCGGTTAAAAAAATAAAATGTTGGCTTTTTGCCGCCCATTGTAAGAACATTTCGGAAAATTACCGATTCAAAATACATAAAGCTGGATTTTAGCCGGCCAGGATTATACTTTGTAGGAAATTTTTTATATAGTAAACTAGGTACTAACCAACCTTTTCTTTTATGATTTAGCTTTTTTTAAGTAGTGGCGATAATTTCGGATGAACTTTCAACGAGGTGGCTACTTCTATCCATCCTTAGGAGATAAAAATGGCACTAAGCAAATAAACATTAGTGAATTATGGCTATATATAAAAATTGATGAGGAAAGCAAGGAGGCAACATATCCATCTTAATAGTAGATGTATGTTGGCCAGAATTGAAAATTTCAAAGCTAATTTTTGGCTTCTACATGTTTTGAATTATTGAATTTTGGCTACATGTGAAGAAAAGTAGTGACAGCGTATCACCTATTTTCAACAAATCAATGTTAATTAAAAGCAAAAGTTTTTTGTATTAACTACTATAATTCTATTTTTTTTATTTTTCTTTTACGTTTATTATTTTTCTATTTTTTTCTATTTTACTTTAGAATTTATAAAAATAAAAATATTTCTATTATTACTTTGTGTATCAAGCTTCTAGGCTAGTATAAAAGGAACATGCTTCTAATATATTTTATTTTCATTTGTCAGTCATTTTTTTCTTTATATTTCTATGAAGATTGTTATATATAACTTAGATGTTTGTTCTTTTTCTTTTCTATCAATTTCTATACAAGATATTTAAGTAGGATGTATAACTATTAATAATTATTTTGCAAAATAATATATTATCTTAATATACATCTCTTATAATATTTGTAGAAAGATTGATTTATAAAGAACTAAATAAATATGTAATAGTATTATGATGACTTCTTAGTTGTTAAGAAGAAGAAAAATAAGGCAAGTGAAGGTGGTTTAAGAACATCAAATAAGTGGCAATTACATTAAAAATTCACAATTTTCCTTGATTTTTAAATTTGGATTAGATATGATTATTGAACTTTGGAATCCAACCGGATAGATTGTTACTTTGAAGGAAAATTTCCGACTGGAAATGGACAATGGCGGCAATACTACCGGAAGAAAAAAAATATCTTCGGAAATTGGCCGGCCAATTTTGGAACCTCCCGGCACACTTCCGACCAGTTTTTTAAATAACCGGGTGGGATGAAAGTCTTCCGGAAATGGACCGGATGGCCCACAGAACTCCCCGGACACTGTTTTGAATTTGTTCTTGTTGTAATTGGGACGCACAAACCTCCATGTGTACAAATGGAAATGTTTTTAGAAATATTTGTTGACTTTGATCACTTCTCGAGTAACTTTCTTGGTGTAAGGCAACCTAACTTAATTGTACCTCCCTTCCAAGCCCGACCAGCCTGCCCGCCCAGTCTGTGGGCCCGTACCCCGGCCCGACTCCTGATTGCATTTCCAATCCGACGGCATTGGGTAGCCCCAAAGATCTAACGGTCCGCAACAAAAGCGTCCCCCACGACAGCCAGTAGCGAACATTGGCTCCGCTTCTTGTGCTGCACTTCCAGTTTCAACCTCGCTCGCTGAATTGCCCACTCCCGCGGTCAGCTCCATCCGGTAACACCTTCGATCTCCAACAAACCTTCTCTCATGCATTTTGCCGCTCTCTCTCGCATGTGCTCTGCTTCTTTTCCTGCGTTCAACAGTTCCGTGAGTGTCCTGGGACATGCATTTTGTTTTGGAGCATAATCGAATTGATTTCGCATGCACTCACGCGTTTGTTTCGCATTTCGTGCTTCGAGTCTCGTGTTTAGTCTCATTCTAATTTCCCCTCGCCGCGGATCAATCGAAGGGCTTTCATTTTTTCGCTTTTAAAAAGCAAATTCTGTTTTCGTGGCGCTGGGGTTAATTGTGCGGTTTAAGAGATCCGTACAGTAACCGTGTTTGTCAGGTCGTGCGATGCCGTGGTCGATTAGGCATCGTAGGGAGTATTGATTGAAAATCCTGTTAGAATGTGAGAAATCTCATTTTGTTTCGACAATGGAGTGAGTTCGTTAGGGTGTACGTTGGCGGTGTTGCGTTGGAGGAACAGAATTAGTTTTTCGAGTTCATTAACGTGGAGGTGTGATCGCAGTGAATTAAGGAGCGATGGCGATAGCACAGCCGTCGAAGTTTGCCGCGGTGCTGACCTTGCCGGGGGTGTTGGCTTTCATCCTCGGGATTGTGGCGGAGAACAAGAAGGTGAGTCAGTTCGATCGCCTCTTTTCTTCAGGGTTTACAAATTCGAAAGGCTATTTCACTTGGCGTTGCTGGAGGGAAAATAATGTCGTATGATTTTTCGATGAAAGGTGATAAAAGCCGTTTTGCTTTAATAATTTCCTTGTTTTCTGGTTTGTGCAGCCTTCAGGGGATCTGGCTTTGAAACTGACGAGCCACAGCGGGTTGATAACATGCAAATATCCGGAAGATCCGACTCCTGTGCTGGGTAGCTTGGCTGCAATTTTCCTTTTCGTCTCCGCTGTTGTGGCGGTGGTGTCCATCATCTACCCTTATGAAGGGAAAAACATTTCCTTGAAGAACTTGGCAAAAAGCAAAGGACTTGTGACTTTCGTCGTTCTGTCGGTGTACGTTTCTCTTGTTGTCGTTATGCGCTGACCTTTGTGTATAATGCTTTCAATTGGCCTAACTTCTGTTAGAAAGCTTAACTGGATTCTGAAGTGAAATTATTGAACGATTCTCAAACAATCTGCCAGGAAAATGTGACTTTGTAACGTACCCTGGAACTCATTAAAGTACATGGATCGAGCTGCTGAATCCTTCCTGCTTTCTATCGCATTTCTGAAGCTTGTCCATGCAATCATCTTGTTCACATGTGCAGGGTATTTTGGGAAATTTCAATAAAATGGCATATGAAATCCGCATTTTTCCATCCAATTCCTTCTTCTTTAGCCCTATAGTCAAGGACTAAGTAAAGATTTCAGACCGCACAGTCTAAACTGAAAAGCGCCAAGTTTGCGCAATACTGCCATTTAAAGAAAATATTGGTTTATTTAACCACTAGGGAACATAAAACCAAACTGACCCTCACGTTTATTAGCTGTTTTGAGTAGATAATTTGGGACTTTCTTTTGTCCAAATTTAATTTTTTAATCTATTTACAAACACATAAAATCTTTGTTCTTCATTAATTCTGGTGGTGAAATTTTTTTGGCCCCATCTAAAGTACTGATTTTCCACGATACTACCAATAGAATTAGTCTTTTCAGAACCATGTATCCTTGGTCCTTCAGGGCTTAAGTTACAGCTAACAAGGCTTTGAGTAAATATTCATTTGCGTGCAGCTGGGTGTCAGGAATTTTATGTTTTTAATGACGAAGGGAATTGGTTGCAAGCAATGTGGATCTCATTAAAGTACGTGAATTGTTTGCAGCTTACTCTTCCTTGTGGCGGAGGCACTACTCCTGTGGGCAACGATACTGGAGAGAGTCGAACGCAATCACAAGCACCATAGCGTTTTAGCAGGTTCGTGCCCGACTGCTAAGTCTGGGTTATTCGGAGGTGCCGCTTTCATGGCTCTGGACTCAACCCTCTTCTGGCTCATTTGCTTGATGTTGACTGTCAATGCCCGGGCTGATCACTTTGGTTATGAGGAGGAAGATGTGAAGGGGGCCTACCAGGACGTGACATCGGCTGAGTATGGTCCAGCCCTTGGTGCACACATCACTCCCAAAGTCTAAAACTTCTGGGACCTTCCATCTCAGTTGGAGCTCGAGATGATGATGTTCAAGGCTAGGGGTCAAGATTCGGGTGCCTCCTTCTGGCAGCATTTCTGTAGTGTAGAGACTCTGTACATATATAAGTCAGTATTATATACTCGTTGACATTATGTGGTTCCTTCTAATAAAATGGAGAATCTCGATATGGGACTATTCTCAATTGTTATAAAGAGCACTGCTTTTCGTGTCAACTTCTAGGTACTGCAGTTGGATGGAAAAATGTGGACACTTCTCTATTCGTTTTTGGATTTTAGTGGTTGGCTGCAGATTAATCTTTGTTCAGTTGCAAAGACTTCGTTTAACTTCACTTTATTTTCTGGAATCATGGGATTAGCAGTGGGAGTTCGCTTTCATCAAAGTTATTCTTAACTCCCAAATTATTGAATATCGAAAAGTCTCAAGAGGGAAAGACACTTTCAGTCTGACGTGTTCAATTGTAAACCTCATCCATGTTCTTTTGGCTCAAACAGTGAAAGGTCAGTTAACAAGCTCTAGTACATTCTTCATTTGAATTTCTTTATCTTCTATTCTTTGTCTCAAATGTGCAAAGAATTAGGCTTCAACCTTCTGATACCTATCGTCACACGACTCTTATATTAAAAGACTACATTAATACATAACTATAGTAGATAATGTAATAGATCCGAGCAATCCTGACTTCCGGAATAAAATAAGTGGTGGCACTTAATGAGAGTGGGCCAAGCAATAAGTGGTGGACCTCACCTTGCCAAAAAAAAGGGAAAATATTCTTGTTAACAAGCTTCATGGCTTGAAGATGATTGTGGCACCTGTACCACAAGGGCAACTTCCTACATAGTGCAGACTTTTTTTAATGCCTTGAACATCTTTGAAGTGATGATGTTAGGCGATCTAGGACCTGTTCTATTAGAGGAGTTCCATTGTAAAGGCCATATTCATTAAAATGAGACGAAGTGTAGTCTCAATTTTATCTTCGACTTGAAGATAAATCGTTATAACTATTTAATTTTGAGACTATTCGATAATTTGAGACTTTCATATGTTAATATATATAAAAACCTTTGATTGCCCAAAAGTTGCACTTGCATTTTATCTTCGACTCGAGGATAAAATCACTAAAATGGTTTTAGGGTTGAAGTCTCAAAATGACCATTTTGTCTCATTTTAACGAATTTGGCCATTGTAGCATTTTTTCCTTTCATAAATAATTTGAGAACATGAATATGCTTTCTTGAGATGTCTAGGACCCCAATCAATCTTGAAAGATTGAGATCTAAACATTTATGAAGACCTCCATGAACCTCCATAAGGTAGCAGAGTAGGATAAGGTTTGAGCCTTACAAAATAATTAGTACTTAGAAGCCAAATATCAAAGGAAAGAGGAAAATAAACCTCTAACTTCCAACAATTGAAAATTAATCCCTAAAGGAATGAAGAGTTTTTTTTGGAATTTTTGAGAACTCAGGCACACTTTGTTGATTGTTTGTATAAAATTTTAGGATGATTGATAATCATCCTAATCTTTATGTGAAGCTTTCTTTCATGTCATTCCAATAAATATTGCAAAAAGTTATAAGACTTTTTTTTATCAATTTCAATGTCAAATCAAACAAAAAAAATATAAAATATAAAATTTTCTTTAATTAGTTTTGTTGGATTGTACAAATTGATGCCTACTCAAAAACATTTGAACCATTCAATTCCAAATAACAAAATAAAAGTTATGAAGAGTTTTAATATGAGGGAAATGAAGGTAGAGAATCAATATAAAGCCATCTTTTGCTCTAATTTTGAAAGTTTGAAAAATAATAACTAAAATAAGGATATTGATTGTTTATTAGAACACTTTTACCATTGAAATTAATAGTTCTCAATCTCTTGTAAAAGCCTTATTGGCACGGTTTAGTATAGTTTTTTATTCAATACCACCTTCCACTTTATAATTTCCTTTAAAATGAATATGAAAGGTGTTTCAATTTTTTTTAAATTATATATTCTCAACCCATTTTCCAATGTATTGACTAAACATGCACAAGTATTAGAGCATAGTTTATGTTTTCTTTTCTTAAAATGTTGAAAAATAAAACTTTATCATTTGAAAGGACTAGAAAAAACTACATTTTGAAGTTTAGGCACGTCGAACTTGCAATTGTTGGGATATTTACTCTAAAATTTTGGAAAAATGTACTTGAACAAGCTAATTAGAGGATTATACAATTGGATTCATTAAATTATAAATATGGATGAAGATTTTAACTTGCTTTGAGTACGAGTATATTGAAGCAATTTCGGGATTTTAAACATGAAAGAACTTTAGAGAATAATATTATACAAGAAGATGCACTACAAGATGCATTTTCACATGAAGGAATGGAGGGAAGATAGAGCAAATAACCATATAATCTCTAAACAAATTGCACTAGAGATGTCAAAGTTGGCCTAAAAGCATAATAAGGCAAATTCAAAATCATGTTCTAAACTCCACAACATCATATAAGGTTGTTTGTTCTAAAAGCACTAAATGAATAGTGCTACAAGGCTTATGCAAATACTACATTCAAGCACAACACATACTTGACTTTAGAAAACATTGCCTAGCAAAATATCTTATGTATAAAATTCATTTATATTGATTGGGATATTTTTGTATACAATGTGGACATCTACTAGTACACTTGCTAATGGTTTTTAATAAAGTTTGAAGCCAAAAAATTGAAAAACCCTTCTGAAATTGATTATTGATTGAATTTGTGTAATCTTCACAAGCATTTCCTTTTCCTTAAATTCAAAATGTTAAGTTATAATTGTTGTCGTTTTTTTAAGATTTGTGTTTTACTTATTTATTTAAGTCATCATTGATGGATCATTTTTTTAACTCAAAAAGTTATTTTTGAGGTCAAATATACCAAGTCTTTGAACTAGAGGATATTTGTAAAGAGAAGTTTGAAAATCTACATTGTGTAAAAGTAAGAGAACAAATCCACAAATTCACAAACATTTAAAGAATGAAAAAAAATAAAAAGATTGTATGTTGATCACTGTGGGGGTAAAATATCCTATTTATATTATTTTGTGCTCATTTGTTGTTCAAATTTTTTGAACGTCTGATTGTTATGAGGTTAATATCCTATTAGTATAGATGACTCACATTGATTTATTAAAGTCACTCTATATAAATATTTCAATTGTTGCAATTTTGGAATATTACTGTATATTATTAATTCCACAAATGTATTATTGGGTTGTGATGTTAGTTTGGGAGTAACTCATTTTACACTGTAGTAATAGGATAAATCAATGGAGTGACAAATTCATGATATGAAGCACGTCCCAAGCTAACATAGACTCCAATCACAGAAATACATACTTGACTGTCTTCTTCAAATCAACTCTATGATTAGCTCTAAAATGGATATGAACTAGCCCTTAAATCAGCCTTTTTAGCCATTGAGTGGATTGAGGATAAAGTGTTATTTATTACAAGAGTCAATCATTCTCTTTACAAGTTGCAAAAAAATTGATTATAGGAGGTTTATAGTCACAAATAGGACGGTGCCTAGAACACAAATCTTTATAAATTCATAAGTAATTCAATAATGCTTCGAAAAATATGAAATCACTTGTGCTATATGCTGCATCTATTTATTTTTGTCTGAAAAATCAGCTAAAAATCTTTCCATCCAAAGAAACCCACAAAAATGGTGGACTACCACTTAAATTGTTGCTTTTAGAAAAAACTACCTTAACATGCAAATTACATTAATTTTTGGGATGTCGATTGGGTAATCTAGCCTTCAATAGAGTAAAGCAAATTTTGAATCTTCTTTAAAATTTTTGTTACTTTATATGACAATATAAATGTAATCCAAAGCAGCAATGGAAAATAGATAATTCTTCCTGTGGATACATAACTCCTTAAGTTCCTTGACTATATTTTCCTCCAAAACGCTCAAAAACTGCCATTTTGAGTACCAAATTTTGGAAAAAAACATTTTAGGACACATAACCATATATCTTGTAGTATGCTGGTTTGAAAAGATGTGGAAAATTTTTCAGAATTTTTCATTGTGTGGATTGCAAGTTAGTAGTGTTTGAATTGATAAAAGTATTTTTTTGGTCCCTATGAAAAATCGGGCAGCTGCACTTCACAAGGTCACATTTGTATAAAAAAAAATCCTAAATGGTGGTTACTCTCTGGATTCATTCTTTAGGGCAAGTTGTCTACGTGCTTGAAAAAACTCAAATCATTTGGAATTGTACAACATATAGGAAAAAAATAGTAAGTTGAAAGAAGTAGATAATGGCTCAAAACACTAAATTGTTTAGAAATTAATTATGGAATTGAAAAATGTCAATCTCAATGGTCTTAGTGTTGTAATAAACAATCTGCATCCTAAAATTTTATTTTTTTCCCAGAGTATTGAAAATTGAATTAAATAAATAACTTCAAAGTTTATTTTAGAGTAGAGAATCCATAACTGCCCGCAAACTAAAATTCTTCATAACTTTTGACTCATTGATTGAAGTGGAATGATTCAAAGCTTTTCACGTATATATAAATCTAAAAACAATTTTAAGTTTAGTTTTTAAGAAAAGTGATTTTTTCTAAACTGCCTAAATTGCCCGGCCAGGGAAAAAAGTAACATAATTATTAGGCCATAACTTTTGACTCACATTTCCAAATGTCATAAAATTTTGTTCACATGAAAGATATTCCTTGTCCACAACTTCTATTAAAATTTGGCCCTAAAATATGCAAATATCTAGTTACAGGTACCTGTCCAAAATTGCTATATTGTTAAAAAGTAGAATCATCCAAGTTTGAGCATATTTCCAAAATCAAGTCCTACAAAACCAATGAAAAGTAGATGCTTGTTGCACTCTCTTTGAGGTGCAAACATTGAAATAGGGCACGGTTATAGAAAATCTACCAAATCAACTTTTGACATATCATAACTTTTGCATATTATTATCAAATATTGTTCTTGAATTTCACTCAACTAGATTTCAATTTGCCTTTATATAATTAGAAAATGAGAGCTTCACTAAACTCAATAATGCTTAAGAAATCAATTTTCTCAGTTTAAGGTGATCCTACCTTTGATGGGCCTTGAATACAATTATGCAACTTATGCAAAGGACCTTCTTACCACTAATGAATAATACATGGCACTAGTGTTTTTTTTTTCATTTTGCAGTGGGTGCTGCTTTCTCACCATAGTCAAAGTATGTCCAGGCAATGTGACTTCTCATGAATTTATTTCGGCTTTTAGGTGAAAAAGTGACTGGCGACAGATTAAATTATTTCCTTTCTATTTGAGGTCATCCGGCTACTTTTGAAATGTGACTGTCGCATGCCTTGGCGATTTGGGAAGCCAGTATGTTGGAATTTGGGCTACTCTAAGTGCACGATTGAATTGCATTAGGCTTTTAATTTGAAGATGTTGGAGGCATTTGAGCACTACAATGCAAACGTACAACACAAAGAAGGCGATTTCATTGAAATAGCAAATGAAACACATTTTGAAGTTCAAACACATTTACAATTTCAAACAAAAATTACAGCACCGAGAACAAGCTGCTACTTTTCCTAGCTCTGCAGCACAAAGGGACCTGCAAAACAAACACAAGCACTCCGATGCTTGATTTAGTACAACGGTAGAAACATGGGCAAGCACTGAACATTTGCTAATCAATATACTAATGTTAGTTAATAAGTACCAGAAACTTTCATATAAACTATGCCTCTTTCGCTGAAACAGTGGCATGTCACCTGCAACCAACAAAGTCGCACACTCCGATGCTTGAGTTAGAATTTGAACATAATTGATCAGAGAATTACAAACACTACACAACACCAGAACTTCAACTTCATGAGTTTACAAGTAAATTGAATTTATGGTGATCACAACCATGCCAAGAGTGTGTGGTTTAAATAATCGTAACAATACCACAGCTAAAGGATTTAACAAATGAAAACGAAATTAAGCTTCCAAATGACATTGGGAATTCACCTGATGGAGCAAAGCTCTGTACAAAGCCAGAGGGAACTCAATTGCAGTCATTACTGAATCTGCAAGGTGCTCACACAAAACAAGCAGATCATATAAATTGACAAGGAAGAAGCAAGGAAAATCGTGTTTCACAAAGCCAATACAACATGGTGGTGACATTCCCTGCAGTGTCAACCAAAACTCACTTGCAAAACATTAACAGTGAGATCCACCTATCACCTGCTTGGTGCATCGGCTGCCTGTACTATCACCTGCTTGGTGCATCAGCTGACTGCTACATCGGAGGTCTACCACAAATGGCACAACGTCCTACATCTATACTACATCAAGCGGTTAGTGCATACCACATACGCTCAGTGGCTACCAACCATTGTCTAAAACAGTCATCATACGGGAAGTTCCTCAATGTATACACGTTTTGGCAGTGCATGCCGACCACCAGGCCAAGGTGCTGCTCCAGCCTGTTACGAAGCTTGTCTTTCAGAAACGACAAGGCGGAAAACGTGCGTTCATCTTCAACACTGCCCAAAACGTGAACCATCGCGATTTCGGCCAATTTGATGTATTCTCCAAAGTTTTTGCCGAGATATGAGTTCGCATCCAACACTCGCCATAGCTTGGTCAAAGGATTGACCAGCTGCTGTGTAGGACCGTTCAATGGAGGTACTTCCATTGCCTTATTTGCATTGGCAATCATCGCAATCTTAAACAGAGGTTGCTCCGACTCCAACAGAAACTTATCTAATACGGCGGGGACAAAGCGTTTGCTTTCACCCTCCCCAATCCACCTTGGTTCCGCATAAAAGCTTTTTATGACCTCCATATGCTTTCGGAAGGTGGCAGAACAGTCGCCCTGCATCCAATACTGCGGATAAACCACTCCAATCGCATCCATCAACCCGTGATCAGGGAATCGGGTGGCCATTTCGTCCATCAATTTTTTTGCAGCCTCTGTGAAAAAAGGAAAGCAAGAAGTTAGTCTCACTGAATAGAACATGCAAGAGGGTTGAACTGCTTGGCCGCATGTCAAGAGAGATCACAGAAGAGCTGAACTTAAATATTCAAGAGCAAAGCTAAATTTAGCAAACCTTTGCAATCGTTCTGAACGGTGGCTATAATGGCTGCATACCCCTCCCGATGCACCATTGCCCCATCATGGAGGGCATGATAAGTCTCTCCGCCCACCACAAACATCAAGGTCTCGTAAGGCAAGTTCAAGTTTGCCTCCCACTTGAGGAGGATCGACTCATGAGAACATTGTAGCACCTGATTGTAGGCGTGGAACTCATCCTTACGGAAGGCTGTATCGGCATTTAGATAAAATGTAAATAACTTGTGCTGGCAGGTGCCCAAGGCCCCAACAAAGTCACAAATGAAGGCATCGCGCCTTTGAGCCCATTGTATGAGAGTATCAATCTCCTCCAACAACGGCAACATCGCCAATATTCCCAGCAATACATAGGGATCGAGTAGTAGACCTAAATTGGCCTACACTCAAAACAAGCACACAATTGAATAATCAAAATGAAGCTCATACAAGACAGGAAAGCAAGAACTTACTACAACAAAGAGAGAGAGACGATGGCACTCACCCTAGCCTTCTGGCCCCACTTCTAATCATTTTTGTCAGCCAACATCATACCTATGACACCCTTGTATTCTGCCAAGAGCCTGCGCATCGGTGCAAGGCAACTAATCCACCTGGTTTTGACGTTCTTCAGCAATTTCAGCCCTTTGGAATTGAGTTGTTGGGCCAGAGCTCGAAATTCCATTGCCTTCTTGGGAGAATGGGCGAAATAAGAGTGAGTCATCCGAAGCACTTCTTCGACAGAGTGCATGATAGTCATCGCCGACAGAGACTGTGCTGCCAAGTTCAATCGGTGCGCACAATAATGGACGCCCGTAGCAAAAGGTGCGTACTTTTCCTTTATCTGAGTTGTGACCCCAGACTTCAGGCCTTGAAACGTCGTCACACCGTCCGCGCCAAAGCACAGGAGACTCTCAGCCATCTTCGAATCACCTAAACCACCAGTAGAACACATGACGCTCATGATGACTTTCGTCAAGTTGTTCGCAGTGGCACCATCTGAGTCCATCTTCTGGATCGATAAAAGAATAGGCACGCGAGACTAGTTTTGTATCACGTAAGCGTGAATTGCGATCCATGAGCTGTTATCGCATGCAGTCGTTTCATCAGCAGACAAAGCTATGTAATTGGCCATGGATACTACTTATTTATTCTTCTGCTTAATAAAATCGTATAAATGCTCGGCCATAATCCAGCCGCTGCCATCAGCCCAATGCTTCCGAGGCAATTCGGGCATCTCTAGAAACTCGTATAACTCAAATCGGGACTCGAACTCTGTCATTGGTCGGCCACCGGAAAGCAACTAGAAAAGCGTCGCGAACTGCACTCTCTTCCGGCGGGACTCCGTCGTACTGCAGCCTTGGATCTGCTCGGCAACAGTCGCAGGCCCATGAGTCGCGTAGAGATCCATGCACTTCTTATGCACTTCACGATTGGCATGTTTAGAAATGGTATCCCACTTCGGAGCCATTGTCACTTGTTTGCCACAAACAACGGTGCAGGCCTTGCATCGGACCAGATGAAGTACTCCGTCCTCCGCCAACACCGCCTCGCTCCAAGGTTGCTTCGCTGCCCAATCACACTAGAACTTCCTGTGAAGATCGTAATTTTTCTTCAATTTCTTGAGCATACTTGTCGTGGAAGCTTCAGCGTCTTTCTAGCCCTTCCGATCGCGCCCTCTAGTCTTCCGCTTCTTTCCACCACGGCCGGGCGGCTCCATGAACACATCGTCATCGGAATCAACCATGTCGTCATTGCTGAAATCGGGATCCTCCTCAGATGCTGATTCCTCATCGGATATGGGAACCACGGCAGGGCAAGAGAGGAGAATTTCAGTGTCCAAGGATTGCTATCCAGAAGCGCCGACGCTGCAATCACCCTCCTCCGGTGCGCACTCCAAGGGCCCCCGATTCAAAGAATTTCTGCTGGAGGAGAAATACGTGCGCATTGTGTTCATACTCTTTGCAAGCTTCCGCGCCTCGATTTCCAGCAACCTCTTCGACGAAGAAGCCTTTCTCTCGGCAGCTTTGGCCTCTCGCTGTAATCGGGATAATTTTCTCCTACGCTTATCTGCCTCCAAGACTCGGTTCGTGGCCTTTGCAGCGCGCGTTGCGCCCAAGTCCGCACTGGCAGAAGGAGAATCCGCCATCGTCAAGGACAAATTCCCAACCCCGACCACGGAAATTTGCACCTGCGAACCCAATTCGGAAAAGGAAGAGCACCCCAACGAAACCCAACTTCCAACACCGCGAATCAACAACCCGTACACAAAACAAGAAAAGCAGACGACAAAAATGATACTCTGCTTCTTTCGTCCTGAATTGCAAATTTAAGCGCAAACCAGTACGCCCAATTACCCGACCCAAACCCAATTGCTGTATGATACAGTAGCGCACCCTACACTCAAACCCTCCACGATTCCGATCCATAATTCTAGTGACGGAGAACCACAGAATCAGCCGCTGCTTGAAAGAAGTGGAAATGAATGTGCGCATGAAAAAACTTCAATACATTGTACAAGGAAGTGAAGTGGCTATGAATGCGCAGCCTGTCCCCCTGATCTGGCTCCCTCCAACTGTAAGAGAAAGCGGAGTGGGCTACTTGCAAATGAAGGCAGCCGTGAAGAAGGCGATGAAGGCAATTGAATAGGCAAGGAAGTGGCGCTGCGGCAGACGACTGCGACATGAAGGTGGCGCGGCGTGAAGGTGGCGCGAAGACATGACACTGGCGCGAAAAGGAGGCGGAGGAGTCGACGTCGACTGGCGATGAAACCCTAGCCAACACGCCAGTTCCAGGCGGAAACAGCGCCAGGACTTAACACCGCACGCTATATGGGCGATTTCACCCGGAAAAGCCCCTTTATTTTCCTATAGGCGTGGTGCTAGGCCTTTTTTTTTGGTGCAATTTAGCACCAAATCGCCTAAAAAAAAATCACTGCATGGCACATGGCCTTGAATACAATTATGCAACTTATTCAATTCATTAAACATGCAAAGGACCTTCTTACCACTAATGAATAATACTTTGCATCTTTGGGAAGTTTAACACATGGCCAAAGTAAATGAAAAGTGCTCCAGTGCCTCCAAATATTCTCTAAAACATCCAACATTAACCCACTATTTCAAGCCTAGGCCCATCAAATCTAAGTTTAATCTGGTTAATTCTCACAACATTGTTTATCAATGCTCAAGGTCCCTCTTGCTCTTCCAAATCTGGAGCCCCTTCCAATGTTTGGCCAATAATAGAAGCCACCCTAAGGCAAACCAATAGAATATGTATTGTTAATCTCAACCCTCAAGGGATTTCAGGAAGGGTTATCTCGATCTTTGGTAGACCCTTAGGGAAAGCTTATAAAGTACTTATCAATCAATTTGTGATTAGACAATTTACAATTTATAGAACCCACTTCAAGGAAAAGGGTGGAAAACAAGAAGTAATTATAGTATATCATTTTGAGTATATATAGGTGCAAATGTTCATCGCACCTTGTCTAAAACCACCATCATAAACTCTATGTACATCTCCAAAATCAATATGTACATATGTTGAAGAAACGATTTTAGATCCTCTTCCAAAAAAACTTTGACCCTTCATAACTTTTGCATACTGGATCCAAATGTCATTATCTTTGGTGCAGTGGGAACCTCCTCTCACTTGCCAGTAAGAAAATATGAAAATTTGACCAGTTTATTAATATTAACTACACTGAATAGTGAAATTAGGTTGCCCCTCACTAATTTCTCGACATTCCACACTATCTAAATATTTATTGTTTCTATACAAGAAAATACTATTTTTGAATTAGTTTTTTAATGTAGTTGGAACTCATGAACCTCCATGTATATAAATGGAAGTACTTGTAGAGATATTTTTGACTTTGATGGCTTACCCAATAACTTTTGGGGGGTAAGACAACCTAATTGTAAAGGCAACCTAATTTCACTATTTAGTGTAGGTATTAACTAGGTACAGTAGCAAAAAGTGGCGGTTTGGGGGTACCCACCTCATGACTCTGCACTGAGAGAGACAATTTGGAGGAACCAAGAATTGCTTCCTGCCCAGTTTGGCAACAAAACTGCCAGTTTCAAACACCCCCTCTTTCCAAACTGCATCCAGACCCTCACTGGTCTAAGCTTACGTGAGGTCAGGATTGAATCCACGCGACTGCCCTTTCCCCGCCCTGTTGTCTTTCTCCTGTGGCCACCAGACGTTGCCTTCACAGTCATCCATGTCCTCCCTACACATTCCCCATTCCATCTTCAATCCATGTGTCCCTCCAAGTCACAGCGCAACAGCATTTGGCAGCCAGCTTCCCACAACTCTTCCCATGCACCACATTCAAGCTTTTTTGCATTAATTGGAGCTCCACATTCGTGACTTAGCGACCGAGTATTAGTTGTGCAGGCACTCGAGCGAGCTGAGCTATGGCAGCGCTCTCTCGAACATTCACAGTAGCGTGGAAAGCCCGAGCAATACAACCCGATTGCGCGAGAGTGAGTTCCCGTAATCTCGTCGCTGTGCGAAATTTGGGTGGCGGGGTAGCCCAAGGTTTCCAAAGAATTTCTCCGAGCGCAGAACGTCTGGAATTTGCAAGAAGCAAGATGATGTTGAGAAGGCGAGGTTCATCGTTGGGGGCGGGAGGCTCCTCCACGTTGGAGAAGGAGAGGAAAGAAGAAGGCTTGCCGGAGGGCTACATGGAGGAGATGCAGGAGTTTCTGAAGAAGGATTTGGTGCACTTGTTCGACGAGCAAGGCATTGACAAGTCCATGTACGATTCGAAAGTGGACTTTCGGGATCCGATTACGAATTATGACACCTTGAATGGCTATCTGTTCAACATCGGGATGCTGCGCGCGATTTTCCACCCCATTTTTGAGCTTCATAGCGTGAAGCAGGTCATACACCTCCCCTGTTTCTTTCTTTGTCAATTCTTTGGGGAATGAGTGGATTGTTGAAGCTGTGAGAATAAGAACTACTTGTCTTGGTGCTGTAAACCCTGAAGGACCAGGAATTCATGGTTGGGATGGAACATATGGTGCAGAAGCTTTTGCTAAAAGTATAAAGATTAAGCAAAGTAGTTCGACAAGGTATGCATTCAGTGCTGAAGTCTCGCAGCATCGAACAAGAGAGGATGTGCATTTATATTCCTCCAAGTATTCAACGAGGATAGGTATAGTAGAACAAAACGATATTATGCTAGCATTAGTAAATTGTGAAGAATTCAAAGGGGTTTCGTATGACCAATTCATTCGGTTAATTTTGTTTTGAAAATTCTAGTTCAGATGGAGTCAATTTTATGTCTTCGGGGACATAAATAAGGATTGCACAATAGTAAGACCCAGTGAGAATTGCTGAAATTGCATTAGGTCCTATTTCGGACTCTTGGTCCTTCAGGTTTTAACGGCACCATTTAAGAGAGACTGAAGTAGTGAGGCGCAACAAAGGATTTTGCATCCTTCGGAATGATGGTTGGTGTTTGTTGAACGGAATTAGGGCGATTTGTGGGTGTCGTTGTGCAGACAGCGCCCTACGAGATTACAACCAGATGGACGATGACGATGAATTTCTGGATAGTCTTGTGGCAGCCTCAGCTCATCTTCACCGGGGTGTCGATCATGCGTATCAATCCAGAAACTGGCAAGTTTTGTGCTCACATCGTAAGTTTTCAGGTTTCCTCCCATGCTGCTGGAATTTGGGCTAGTGTTAGTATTGCAGCAGTGGTCACCATTCTCGTTTTGTCCTAAGGACTCCATATGCATGTCCGATTTGCAGTTGCTGCTTTAGTTGTTGTTTGTTAACACTGCTGTTATATTTTGTAAACAGTTTACGAAGGCCTTTAGCAAGCTAGTGTCTAGATGTGGATGTAGTTACATTCTGAATGTCATATACTCATTCGGGAGTACCGAAGAGATTAATCCTGGAAAAGACTGAGATTTCATGGCTTTTGAAACGGCCAATTCAATTGACCATATTGTGAAAAATACAATTGAGATGTGGTTGAGTTTATATTTCACCGGAATCAGTGAAAAATATGGCATGTGTTGATCCAGATATTATTGAAATTTGACGAAAGAAAGTTTCCATACGACCTACTCAAAATTGCTTAAATAAAGTGAGGCCCAGTTTGGGGATGCTGGTTCCGTCAGGGGGTAATTCTTCTTAACTTGCACCAACAGTGTTCCTCGTTTACATTGACATGCAGGATCTCTGGGACTCGATTCAAAATAACGAGTACTTCTCGGTTGAAGGTGCGAAGGATGTCTTTAAGCAGGTCGGTATACAACCTCAAGTACTGCCGGAGATGAAGTTGGTGGAGTCCTTTATAGTGTTTGCCGTTGTCTGTTCACATATTTGTGCTCTCTCTTTTCATCGCTTTGTTTCAACGTTCTTTCCTTTTGCCATCTTACTTCTCTTATTTCTCTTCCAGTCTTCGGGCACGTTTTTTTCTACAGGTGTTTCTACTGGAACGGTGTTTTTTTCCATGATTGTGGGTTAAAGTATTTTATCAAGCCGCTCTTTTGCCTTGAATGTCACAATGCACATACTTGCATCGTTCAGATAGAACACCATTTGACGCCTGTGTGCTGCTCTTGTGGTGTGCAGATGCAGTACTTCAAGCAACCCGATTTGGAGACACCCAAGTACAAGGTTTTGAAGAGAACGGCTACTTACCAGGTGATTGCTGTAAAACCTAATAACTTCATGTTTCTATGAAGCATCCCAGATTCTGCGGTCCTCAGTTTTTCCTTACAATCTAGTTTCACATGCAAGAGAATGTTCATTGGGGCTACTCGTTCCTTAAGTTGCTCCGAATTTGAGGAAGGGGATACTATTTGCTCCACTTTAAGAATTTTTAACCTGTGATTTTGGGGATTCACCATAGAGCTGTGGAGAGATCATTCTGTGTGAAAGAGCCCAATCTCTTTCTGATCAAAATTTTATAACTGCGTATGGATTTCTTATTTAATTTCAAAGTACCACTATAAATGACATTTGACTACTCCCTTTCCATTTAAAGATCAGTGGGCATTGACATTTAGCCAAGCCATGCTTACACCACTTGCTAATAAGTCCAACCCAAGTGTATGAATCGTTGGTAGCAGGGCTTACAGTGTAGGAGATGGAATCAGGTCTTTATAGGTTTCAGTATCCTCTACCTGAATTTGTGTGCTTTGGATTGAGCAGGTGAGAGAGTACGAACCATTTATCGTGGTGGAGACTGATTGCGATAGTATGGCCGGCTCGAGAGGGTTCAACACAGTTGCTGGGTATGTCTCTCGGCGCATTTGTATCTCATGCACTTGCCAGGAAGATTAAAACCCCCAAATCCTTTTCTATTTCCTGGCGTGGTGTCGAAGCTGGGGTTACTTGCTGTTTTTATGTTTACCGCGTTCATCTGTAAAATAACGCTTGGGTGATTTTCTTCGTGTACATTCACAAAAATGGGCGGTTCGGTCTAAGACGCAATTGAATACTCAGGTTTGTGTATATGTGACAGATATATATTCGGTAAGAATGAGAAAGGTGAAAAAATGAAGATGACAACTCCCGTGTACACAGAGACGAGCAGTGAGGCATCAGCTTCTGGGGCCAAAATTCAAGTAGTCCTGCCTTCGAGTTGCAAATTGTCAGAGTGAGGCTTCACTAACCCTCTTGAATCTCATAACCTCAATGAGCCCATTTCTGTAGAGGTAGCAGACTGGCGTTAGATGTAGGAAGCATGTTTATATCTCAAAATCTTGTCCTTCTTTGACGATATGGTGTCCTTTTGAGATCCTTGATTGAGCGTGATTGAAAACAAATCCCCCCAGTGAGGTGAAAGCACGTCCTTGATTTGAGGAGTTAGCTCATTGTCATTCATGTTGCTTGCTGGGGCTGCAGATTGCCTGCCCCTGAAGCAGAGGATGTAAAGATTCAACAGGTGGATAAAAGAGTCGCAGCTGCTATTCGTTTTAATGGAAAGCCGACACTAGAAGTTGTGGAAGAGAAGAAAAAGATTCTTGAACAAGCGCTGAGAAGGGATGGACTGAAATTGAAGGGAACATTTGGCTTGGCACGTTACAATGATCCAGGACGAACTTGGCCCATTTTCATGGTATGCTTCACACGAAAAAACAAAACCTTTAGTTATTATTTTTATTATTTTCATATTATTCTGTCTCAAGTAGTAGCTCAAACGTTATTCGTTGGCTCTGCACCAAAGGAGAGGAGGCCTTGCATTGAAAACCCTGCTACATCTCCAGAAAATGTGAGGAAGAATGAGTAGATTGCTACTCATAAAGTGGGCCACTGCTTTTTGTGTGCTAGAGCCTTTTGTAGCACTGGTGCTTGTGTAGCTAATTGCTGATGGTAGCTTTGATGTTCTCTTGTTCCGGCAGAAAAACGAAGTGCTTGCATGGTTGGAGGACTTTCAGCTGGACTGAATGAAGATCAGCTCATCTCGTACATTAGTTGAGTTCTTCAAGCGTCGTTACAGTTGCAATCAGCATGGATGTTACAGACCACATGTAAATTTGACTATTTTTTCTCCCAACAGGACATACTGTAGTAGGAGTACTGGAGACTGAATGTAGTTTCCTTTTTGCGTTGAAGCCACATGAAATTGAAGCCTACAGATAGCCGCACTTAATTGTGACCTTGTGGCAAAATTGATGCCTACAGATTCTTGCTTAAAATGAAACTCTTCAGAACATGACTCTCGGGTCGATTTTGTATGAACGTATTATCAGTTCTTTGAAAATTTGTAGCTTATTATACGGTCCAAAATTTACATGCTATCTGTTTTCTTCTTTCAATTGCGTTTTGACTCAACAACAGCTAACAACAACAAACACACAGTTTGATACTGTGAACAGTTCTTTGGTGCTTATTTGGAAGCTTTTTGCAGTGATTTCCTTATCAAGACCTTAGATGGCTAGAAGGCCACGATTCTACCCAAGTCACCGGAGCATGTTTTCAAACACTCGTTACTTCTTACAAAAAGTCTAACCGTGTGAACGGGACTGAGGAAAGTAATCCCCCAATCTAGCTTTTGGATTTCAAGTGTTAAGATTAGTCTAGTGTGCCCTTTTACCTTTTAATCCTATAAGAAACTCAAAATCAAACCCAATAATTATTTTGAAGCTTGTCTTGATGAATATATAATCAAAATCTTCAAGATGTAAACATTTTGATCATGTTTGTCACAATATGTGAAATCCAAGTGTCTTGTAGAAATTAATTGTAGGTTTGTCTTTAGTTTATTGGGGGAAATTTAGTTATAGAGCTTGTTGAATGCAACATCTAAAACCTTGCTTGAACTTCTTCCATAACCAATTGCTAGAGATTGACCACACATCTATCAAAATCAAGTAAAATGGAAGCCAAAGTTGAATAAAGTGTTTATTTTGTACTTGGCTTGAAAAAAAGACACAAGTAAGAAGAATGCTAAAAATCCACATTAAGATGACGTTCAAGCAATCAGATGAAGTGTATCCATTTCAAGCCTTGTCCTCAGAGTTGTTGTGATTTGCCACATTAAAGATAATCCACTCCCTATAAGATAAAACAGCCCATTACGGACCAAATGGGAGGTTTGCCCTCATGTCATTACTGAATTTTTTAAATTTTTTTCTCATACAAAGACAAGTGATAGAAATGGTGAGAGCAATTGAAATTATATTTTTTTGATAAAGTGTGAATTTGTTATAACTTTCTGAAGTGATTTGTCTATCATGGGTAAAAGAGCCTATAGACTACCCCTAAACCAACAAAAATTATATCCATAACACTCATCTAACTCACCTATTGCGGTCACAATATTTTCTAAAATAGAAGGCCTGAAAAAATCACTTCCTACAATGAATTAACAATAAAAAGCTGGAAGTTCCTATTGTGGTTACTAATTACTCCATTCCAGATACCTAACCCATTGATTGTGGCGCAAATTTAATTCACTGGAAGAAAATCATGATTCATTAGAAGAAAACCATAATGGGATCATTCCTAGGAGTCCGTAATGGGCTGTTTTACCTTACTCTCACACTATTCATGATAAAACAATCAACTACACTACAAGAATTAGTGTCCTTTTTGTAGAGCACCTAGAACATGAGTCTCTATCCCTTTCAATTGAAGTTCAATTGTTGAGGGCTAAAAGAAATCCATACATTCATGTTCGAGAATGTTATGAAATTCAAAATTGGATTCATATACCTCCAACAGACCCTTCTTTCACCATAGTCTTCAGATCAACTTTAAGATTTCTAGTATTCTAAAGATGTTTCAAGCATATAATTACATAGGTGTTATTCATTCATAACCCTAAGTTGAGCTCAAGATCTGATTTCTTTTTCCAAGCATATTGGCAATTGAGTCCACTCCTTAAAAAATATTATTTTGAATTTACAAGTAACATAATGATGCACCATTGTTAAAAAATAAATTAGCAACTTTTGACATTGTTCTCCTTGTTTGGGTGTTGCGGAATTGCAACTTCCGAATGGATACGTTGCAAAGATGAACATTAAACTCAAGTCACTTGGTCTCTACTAGTGAGTCCAAGGAACACAAACGTGCAATGAATATCTCTAGGAATTACGGAGTAGTATCATTCATGGAAGATACAACAAAACATCATAACGTCAACATGGATTTGCGATTGTTTCACATTCAGACACTTCCTGAGTTGCGTAACTTTCTCTAGCTAAACCACCAAACTTTGAATGGGAACTAGCTTGGATGCCGGGGGAGGTAATGCGATAGGAGGACACTGCAGGGCATTAGAATCGTATTAGAATTGGCGCAATTGTTGAGGCTGTGTCAAACTCGAAGATATCCAAAGGATCAGACGATTGCAAACCAAAATCCTCTCGAAGCACCAGATGATCGCAATCCTTAAATTCCCAATGCTCCGAATTCTACGCATCAACCGATTAGAACTCCCATTTCAACTCTCAATTTCTCCAAAGCACCGGAGGATTACAAACCTGAGTTCTTGGAGGATTGCAATCCTGAATTCTGCCGAGCACGAGACGCTTGCAACCCTGAATTCTCAGAAGCAGCTGACGATTGCAACCCTAAATTCGCTGAAGCATCAGTCATTCAGGACGATTTTGCGAGGCGAGGTCGAAGATGCGCTCCATGGGGACCCACTTGTGCCCCGAGGGAGTCCACGGCGTGGGAGCCTGATACCTCCACATGAGCTCCTCCCACTCCTGCACCTTGGGGTTGGCAGCCGCCAGAGCATCCATGACGTCGAACGTGAAGTCGGGGCTGACGTCCATGACCATGAAGAGGCGAGTGCCCAGCAAGTAGATCTGCATGTCTAGCACCCCGGCAGCCGTGAGGTGGTGTCGAATCTCAGGCCAGATGCGCTCGTGGTGCCGCTTGTACTCTTGGATGAGCCCCGGGTCGTCTTGCAGGTCCAGCGCTAGGCAGTGCCGCGCCATGGTTGCGAACAGAGCAGCATTCTCACCTCAACCAAGGCAAGATAGAATCAACCAGCCTCGATCCACAGCACCCAATTACCCCCTAAATCTCAATACCGACGTACCGACTAGCAGCTAGCTAGGTCACTGGAGACAAACCCCACACACAATCAAAACCAACGCTTGACCTCCCTTGCGTCACCTTCTCTGAAAAACGACATCCTAGGAAATTCTGCACATTGGCGACTCTATCATTGACTGTAGCACACTCACATGGTCCACAAATTCAAGCTATGTCACCGTGAATACTCGGATCCCCAAGTCGTCAGATTGCAGAGCTCGATTGGTGTGTCCTTCTCCTACAGGGGTCAACATGTTCCGTCAGTTTCACCATTAAGGCGAATGCATCTCTCGATTAACCCTACAAGGTTAGGTCTTGATCAATGGAACACAGTGGGCACCCTGGACGAGAAATTGTGCCCTGGAGCTACCCTAAACCTAAAGCCAGCGGAGAGGGCGAAGCAAATCGCGAAGAGGCATTCGCTCAGGCGGCGAAAATGGATAAGCTTTTAAAGCATGCAAGTGGTTACTGTACTCACTTGCATGCCTCTAGGGACAATCAGCGGAACTGGAAAACGTGTTCGTCGCAAACGAGGAAAAGGAGGCGAGAAGCAACTCCGCAGGCTGCGCGGCGGAAGGGTAACTCTTGAAATGTACAATGATGGTACATTGAAGCAAGTAAAATGGGCTGGGGTGAACTGACCCCTCGCTTGCGGCCAGGGCGAACTGACCACTCTATTGCCCCGTTTTACCCCTGGGGAAAACACTGTGGGATTTTTTATTTGCAATCAGATGATAAAAATTTTAAATTCTGAATTCAGATTTGGAATCAGCGGCTCCAAATTAATATGGGTAGGTGTAGAAATACAAAAAATCACGGCAAAAAATAGGGTTTTATTTTTCTACAATTACCCTTGGCCAGGGCAATAGAGGGGTCAGTTCGCCCTGGCCCTTGCTTGCCTCCCCTGAAAAACCCTGAAATTTTTTATTTTTCACGCACGATAAAATTTGCAAATTCTGAATTCATATTTGCAATCAGAGGCCCCAAATTAGCTAGACGAGGTATACAAGATAAATTTATCAAGCACAAAATAAGGGGTCTTTCATTTTACCTGCACCCCTAGAATGACTTCATGGGGACGAGCGAGGGGGTCAGTTCACCCTGGCCAGTAAAATGTACCTCTGTGTTAGAGGTCGCTTTTAGAGCCAGGTGGCTTTTAGAGCCACCTACCTTAGTGCGAAGTCTGCGAACGACGACCGCCCGGCGCAGAAAGGGTGTCGGTCGCCCAACATGGCCCTGGAGGCAGGAGTCATCAGTCATCACCACCCATGCATTCAGGGTCGTTGCACTGTTCAGGGCCAGAAAATTCAGGGACTGCCGACTCCAGGGGGGCAGGCCATAAACTTGACTCTTTCTCAAACCCCTACTGTAAAGTGCTCGACTTGGCCCCAAAGGACAGAGCCTATAACCGTGGAGTCAAACTTGAAGGTCCCTCGCTATGTATCCTCCATTTCTTCTCTACTTCTGAGTGAAATCTTTTGGTTTTATTTTTCAAAGATGAAAACAAATGTCCAATATTTTTTCTAAAATTTTCAAATATTTTTTGTGAAAATTTCGAATTACCATGAATTTTTGAAGAAAAAATGAAGAAAATTTGTAAAAAATAGAAATCATGTTCAAAAACATTAAAAAATTTAGAATTTGAAAAATTTTAAGTAAAAAAACAAAAAAATAAAAAAACTTGCAAAATGTCATTAGTGTGCACATGAATTCTTAAGGATATAGACATAGTCTAAATTTTCAAAAATATGAAATGTATTATAAAGTGAAACTTAGAAGAAGAATTTAGTGAGAGCTTTCACCCCATGTTGCAAATAGTGACTTGTAGATCATTTTCTTTTCTTTTAATCAATCATTTTACTAAATAATTTTTATCAATCAAATTTGAAACCAAAAAATGAGAGTAGTGACATAGTGTAGTTTGTAGGGTAGAGTATCTAAAATTATTTGCCCCCTCTAATTCTATCTCATAAGAGTCTTTTGAAGTATTACTAATATGACCGTAGACTACTACTGTGGAATATCTTCAACTTTACATGTGGTGCAAAATAATTGTAAGGTAAAAAAGCCTTTAGAACATCTACATTCTTACACACCATTCTTGGCTACCATTTCCTTGGCATGCTTGGGCTTCTTGTCAAATGCCACCAGAGATTAGCCAATAGATTTTGAAAAGATTCAAACACATTAGTTTGTAAGATGGAAAAGATATATTTTCATCCAAAGTTTTCATGGAAGTTGCTTGAATACATTATTAGTGAATAGTATTGCAAATTCCCTCATTATGGTATTATTGACTTTCCTATAGAAGAAGATGCTTTGTCCACAGATCACTCTTATAATATATTTTGGTCATTTCTTGTTATGTACTTTTGATGTGAATTTTAGGTATACAACTAATATTTTTTGAATCTGAGTCCAACTAATGAAATGAAGCTTATCAAGTGCATTTTCTATTATAATTGAAAAAGTTGAAAATCCATAAATTTCAATATTTGGTTATATCATGATGTTATGCACTATAATATACATCTACGGTGAAAATTTCAAATTTTTTGAGTATATTTGATATTTGATATGAGTTTTCTTCATTTTTTTCTTAAGAAAATTCACAATAATTTGAAATTTTTCCAAAAATTTGAAATTTCATGACTTGTAGTAGACATATACTTCATTTATAAAAAATAAATATGAAAATTTTCATTCATATCTAAAATAGTTGTTGCAGCTTGCAAAATAGCAGTAAATAGATTGATGGACAATGAGGCTTGAAATCAGTTGTCATAGATCCATCCTTTAACCTTTGAACAATGCCATGAATGAATATTGTTCAATGGATGACAAAGACTTCTTCTATGTGAGACAGAAGTTTAAATCTACATATTAGCACAAAGTGGTCACCAAATCCATTGCCAACACAACTATTTGAGAAAGCAACAAGTACAAGGTGCTACATATAGGCAAGGTGAAGCTTGCTAGGAGATGAATGTTCTTCGATTGCTTTCCACTAACTCCTACGAGTTCATTCAATATGATGAGTGCTTACTCAACAACTGAAATTAGTAAACGAAGTTTTTTAGTGGGACATAAATTGTGCTTGATTTGGAGATTTTTAGTGAGACAGAGGGAGTAATATTTTGCTTGTAATCAAATTTTGGAGGAATTTTAAAATTTTCCTTTCAAAATCTATAAAAAAAAATATTGGTGATAGCAATGGTGAATCTACCCATATGGATGGAATCTAAAATTCAAAATCTACAACTTTCATTTGTATATCAATTCCAAAATATTCTTCTAAATAATACTTCATAGTGATTTTTCCCAAATCGTCAATTCTGGAGATGACTATGGACGTTTAGGGGTTAATCCTTACAGAGCAAGGGGGTGACCTTTGGAAATCATTCCTTTTCGTTACCGTGTGAATCACTGGTTTAAGAAACAACGAAATCACTCATTGGTAGTCAAATTACTATAGAAGACGTCCCCTTTTCACAACAAAATTCCAAAGATGAATAGTTCTATTTGTGTCCCACTACAATGATTCCATGTCATTCTTTGGACATTTGGCGCCAGTGTCAATGTTCAAGAGTTAAAGGTGAAAAAGTCATAAAATTACAAAAATTCTCCAAATCCTTTTTTTCCCCCAATCTCAACCTCAAATTATAATAAGTTATTGATATGTTCCCATCCCAGGCCCTCTCCCGCCCGACTTCAAGAGAATAGGAGCCTACCTTGGTCCAGTAGGCTGCCCCCAAAGTGCGTCCAATGAGGGCACTCCCTGGACTCCAAGACCCGAGCCCACTGCCCCACTCCCAACAGTGAGAGCCAACAGCAGTACCCGTCTTCCCGGAATGCCGGGGCCGGTTCCAGAGAAGCCGGCTTGGCCACTTCACGCGGCGTCCCGCACTCCCGCATCGTCTATGCGTTTGCGTTCCCCGCTTCGCATTCACGGCTACAGTCTCATCAGCCGTCGCGCCCACTTGTATAAATAGCTGCCTCCACTCACAACATTGCAGTGACGATTTCGCAACTAATCTTCAGATAGGAAAGGAGAGAATTCACGAGCATTCCTCAGTCTTTCTCTTCTCGCTGCAGCTTGGCATTGTGGGAATTCAATCTTGTTCGTGAGTTTTCCTTTTTGTCTTTCTGGAGGTGCTAGGAGGGAGGGATCCTCCGAGCGAGCGAGCGAGTTAGTCAGCGTACGTGCAGTTGGGTTTCGCAAGTAATCTACGATTGCAAGAAGAATTCCCCAGTATTTCTTATTTTTCTGTCCTCGCTGCTTGGTATTGTGTAATTCAGTCTTGCTATTAAGTTTACCAGTTTTTCCTTGAGGAGTTGCGAGGTTGAATAGTTTGAGCGATCAAGTTGAGAGAGAGTGTGCAGTTGGGTTTCGCAAGCAATCTGCAGTTGGAAGGAGAATTCGCGAGTATTCCATTGTTGTTTCTCTTCTCGTTGCATGGCATTTTGGGAAGTGCGAGGTTGGATCGACACTTTGAGCGATCAAGTTAAGGGAGAGCTTGCAGTTGGGTTTCGCAAATAACCTGCGATTGGAAGGAGAGCTCACGAGCATTCCTTACTGTTTCTGTCCTCGCTGCTTGGCATTGTGGGGCGCCAGTCTCGTTCTTGATTTGTCCCTTATAATCTTTTGAGAGTTGCGAGATTGGATCCTTTGAGCGATCAAGTTGAGAGAGAGTGAGTTTTTGAGTGAGGAACATGGCGAGGCAATCGGCTACAAAGCGAAGCTCTCCGTCCTTCACGGGGAATTTTTTGAAAGAAAATCACGCGCTCTACATTGCGGCCACGAACCACAGCTTCATCAAGAGTATTCGCGATGGCACCATCGACGTCAACAATTTCAAGAAATGGATGGTGAGTCACCTCGCTCGCTCTTCAGTCTTTTCTCACTGCATCCCCATCCATCTCACATTTCCACTGAAGGCGCTAAAATTCAGTTGCATTGTTGGTAGGATTTGAATTTTTTCATGGAGCTCAACCCTGGGTCAGCGAGTATTCTATCAATTGAGTTTTGAATTGGGTTGTTTTGGTGGTTTTGATTTTTTCAGGAGCAAGACTACCACTTCGTAAGAGAGTTTGTTCGCTTCGTGGCGAGTGTCCTGCTAAAGGTGCCGAGAGATGCACCCGAGCACGACATGGACGTCATTCTCAGTGGAATCACCGCGCTGCAGAGTGAGATTTCGTGGTTTCGGAAAGAGGCCAACTTCTGGCAAATCTTTTTGGAGAAAGTCACGCTGCTACAACCCAACAAGGACTACTGCCAGTAAGCTACGAGTACATTGCAATCTCCTTTGTTTCCTTTGTGAAAACGCAGAGAGCTACAGGCTTAGAATGGGTCACTTTGTTTTGAACAGTTGTTTTACTGCATCATCTTGCATGGATCCGCTTAAATAGAATCTAATGGCTTGCTGACGACACTTCTAAATTCGTAGGAGCATTAGATTTTAAATACCCACAATTCTATTCTTTAATGACGGGCACCCACTTTACTTCGGATCCCACAGTATGTAGAGTAAAGAAGACAGAAAGTGTAACAGAGAGTGGTCACTTCAGTTCCAAACTTCCAATACATGTGAAGTACGCTATCCTTGCAAAGGGTGGTTTTTGGTTTCTTTGCTCGGTTCAAGTGAGAAAAGAATCCATTGTAATAGGAGAGTGTAGCCAAGTCCAATCCAAGAGTAAATTACGTACGTACTAGCAACATTCTTGAGGAGCTTCCAGAACATTCTGAGCCATTGAACAGTGCACCAAGATGAGGAATTTCATATTTTCTTTATATACAATCTTGAGCTCATGTTCTGTTTGCAACGGTTGTTGTGGTTCATGTTAGAATTATTCATTCCAGTTTTCCAGTCCTTAGTCATTACGTTTGCATGCGAGCTCATCGAACACTCAATTCGGTTCTTGGCACTGCTTCAAAAGTGGGCCAGTGTTTCAGTGTTTGAGCGCTCTTGATGGTTTGTGCTACAGTGGAAAGGTGGAAGTTGCATACTCTAGAATGCTACGACATTCTACTCTAATTTTCTGCGTCTGACGCTCTATGTGTTTTATTATGTTTTTTTGGTGGTCTCCAGGTTCTTGAAGGAATTGGAGACAGAAGATACCCCCTACGCAGTGGCAGTAACTGCCTTCTGGTTAATCGAGGTGGTGTACTGCGCGAGCTTCATGTCGTGCCTGGAGGAGGATGCCAAAACGCCTTTTGAGCTCATGAACACCGTCAAGAGATGGGGCACCCCGGAGTTTCATGACTATACACTCAGCTTGAAGAAACTAGCTGACAAAGCACTGCAGAACGCTTCGGAAGCTGAGCTGGAGCAAGCCCAGAGGGTAATCAACTTCTATCAGCTTTCAGACACTAGTTTTTTTTCCTTTCCTGAAGCATGTCAAAACCCTCCTTGTTACACAAAGGAAACATAAATGCCGAATAACTTAGGAAATTCGGGAATTTAAATTCGCACACCCAGACCTCTAATTGTCACCCAAAATGCATGAAATAACACTGGAGTTCTGTAAGGTGGCGACAATCAATAGTGTTGCATGTAATACTCAGTGACATTAAAGATGTTGCAATTGTCACGAAGGAGTTTTACAACCTTTTTATACTTTTGGAATGCTTTATTATCACATTTGTATGGAACTTCGTAGAACATTTTAGTGTGATAGAGTGTGTGATTGTGAGACTATAGAAAGAATCTTGAACTAGGTGCACCTGTTTTTTCGATTTGTTGAGAGAATAATAGATTTGATGTTTAGAGGGGGCTTGTTTAACTTGTTTAATGAAAAATCGTTGCAGTTGTTGACTTGAATTGTGACTACTTGATCACCAGGGGGGGGTGCGAATTTTGGAGCTCAAGCTCAAGTTCTGGGATATGGCTGGTTTCGTTCTAGGATGAAGATGCAGTTAACCGTAGTTAGTTTAGCTTTAGTATTGACTCTGGCATTACCGGCATAGTACATCAACTTATGAGCAAGAGATATAGAATACTTGTGAAAGCTTAGAATTCTTAATTCTAAGAACAAAATGTAAGCACCGTATCGTAGGTGTGAAGTTGAGATTCCATTGTTGACGATGCATGAGCAGTCTGACTTTCTACGAACTCAAGTATGACTACGCAGCTCCTTTTTTGTTGGGATCTTTTTCAAGAATTAAGAGGTGTCTCTGATACACGGTATGCATGTTAGCATGTACATCTCAAAGTCTAAATAAACATCCAAGCATGGATATTACTATTGAAAGCTTAGGCACCCTGCGTAGGTACTGTGCTAGGTTTGATTTTGTGCGCAATGTGTTGCAGCCAAGGTGAAAGTCCACGAGCTCCGTAGCAAGAGCAAGAATGAGCTTCTCAATCAAGTGTACTTTGTTTCATGTTTTTGCTTTGTCAGTTTTTCTCGAGGCTTCAATTGCAATGCATTCCCCTAAAATGAATTTGTAATGCACAATATGGTAGTACCTATTTTGAACAGCCCCCTACGATAACTTTATAAGGTGACCTATTGTGAACAACAATTGGATGTACTATTCTTTGAAAAAGATTCTTTGTTTGTACCTTTTCATCCACTCATTTCTCTTCCCTCCTTACTTAAGAAGAATTGCTGAAGCTAACCACAATAGGCGAGTCTATGAGATTGGAATGGGTCCAAATGAAAAATCCACATTTATATTGAATAAAATATTCATTCTTGGGGGAAAAAAAAATTCGTTTCTTTCTCATCCTTCTGTTTGCACACATTTGATAGAGTTATTCGTAAAGTGAACCTGAGTTTGGAGGTAAAATTGGGGTTTGAACCGCTGCTTTATGTAAATAAGCAGGTGAAAAAGTAAAAAGCTCGCGCAATCAACACTAGCAAAAAAGAACTTGGGACCAAACTTTCTTTCGCATCGAAATGGTGCCTAAAAAAGTTCGGACCTGAGTTTGCCTGTCAAAGAAATCGTACATTGACAATTTGTGAGAATGGAGGATGGAGAGGTTGTTTTTATAATGAAATCCACTGTTCTTTATGAACTCTCAAAGGATATGGGTTTATTTTAAGATTGAGCTCCTCCAAGCTCTTACAAGTTACTTACAACTCCAACCATTTACATATCCCATATGGGTTGCTTTACCTCCTTTCACCAATTTGTATAAGAGCTTGTTTAAATCTGGGTACCAAACTAGGGATGACATTACGAATAACTCTATTGAGCTCAATTTCTCATTGATTTTCCCATATCCTACAGGCTGAAATACTTAAGTTATCACAAATACGTACTTCTACCTTATCTAGGCTATTACATCACTATTGAACACTGCCCTCGGGGGATGTAAACAGAGTTGCTGTCGTATTCTTATTGATACGAGCAACTCTCCCCGCTTGTTTTTAGCGTCGCACCCTAAAGACTCTCGATAACACCAGGTCTGCTTTAGAAACCTTGATTTGTTGACTGCAATGTTTTTCTTGCCATGATGCATAAAGTGGTTGGGATTTCATTACTTCAGGATCATCTTCATGGAATACTCCCATGCAGTCATCCTATGGGTTGACAAATTCCCTTCTTTCTGCTGATAGTATATCTTTACCTACGCAGGCTTCAAGGAAGACGGAGAAATAGAAGAGGCGAGCTTACTTCCCCATGATGAAGTTAGTCGATAAGGGCTAGAATTCTGTGCCAAGTATATTGGCAGCTTGTCAGGGCTTGAATTACTTGACTGTCAAAGTGTGAATTCCCGTTTCCAGCCTCAAACCTGTTTGTCCACTGAGTCTGTTTCTGGAGTTTTCATGGTGGAAATTTACCGTGGAAGATGTGACGCGAGCAGGTTGAAAAGGACAAGGGATGCAGTGCTTTGTCAAGCATCAGCTTTTGCATGGTACAACCTGCCAGCTGGGAGATATGCGTCATTATCAAGAGGAGCCTGCTTTCCCAGAAGCATAGCCACCAGAATCTCAGCTGTGCTCAAAGCCTGTCATGCCCACATTGTTTGTGTTTTAAGTCAATAATCCTTCACAGCAGAGTCAGATTCTGTGAGTGACTCATGAGGTATGACAAGCATCCTCCACTGCAATCCTAACTCGTTATGACAGGCAATTTTGACAATTGAAGACCAAAAGACTCATAAGATCAAAAGAATGTTGAAGTATTTGCCCACGTTCCCGTGGTGAAAACTTTGAAGGCCCGATTCAGTTTCTAACGAACGCTTAAAAATAAGTAGTAGCTAATTTATGAACGATATATGGAACAGGTGCACGTGGAACAACATGAAAAACATACCATGCAGAGACCTGAACCCTCATGACCAGCGGCTAGCATGAGTCCTTCAACCCCAGGTAATGGTCCAATGAGTGGCACTCCATCAAGCACTGCAACAATTAAAAATCTTAGGGAAGCTGGACAAATCACAGTAGAATAACCCAAGCACACATGATGAAGTTAACAATACTGTACCGAGTAACTGTTGTTTTCCTGTAAGATCAAATGAAGGCATTAGAGAAACTGACCATAGGGTCGAAGTCCAATCCTAATCGATTCTTCCTCTAAAATGCCCTGCACAGAAATTTCCCGCAGTGCAGGCAGGAATTTGGATGCTCTGTTCAGTATTTCTTCGATAGCATCCAAATGATGAGCAGTATCAAAACCGGAAAACTCTCGGCTACTTCCTGCACCATACCGTCGTGAAAATATAAGCTTTCTTGCACAATACCGTCTTGAAAGTGAAACCGTAATATCTTCAACAACGAGAGTACCATTCAACGGAGAGATCCACCAGAGCCCATACCTAAGAGAAGCCGACCAGAAATATCCATTGAGGCCGTCATCGCTACTTGGAAACTATCGTCTGCTGTGACTCCAGTGTCAGTAACTGTGGAAGGCACCGACACAGTTCCAAGTGGAGAGGTCCGTACTTTAGTGTAGTTGGCTGTGTATTCAAACTCCATCAACCCATGATTAAGCTTCAGAAGCGGAAGACCCTCAAGCACAATCAAATGACCCTGATCACGCATTTCAAAAGTTAGCTACATTATTCGAGATTGCATATGCTAAAATTGGAAAACTAGTCAAGTGATAATTGATCAGACAAAACACAAGTGATAAACTATCAAACAATCCCCAGCATTGTGTGACCTGCATTTAGTTCACAAGCTGGAGAAATATGGTCCACAATAACCTGAATATTGTTTGCAAGGGTGACAAGACATTGCCTGTCAACCCCAAGATCAAACGTATCGTAATACATCAGGAGTTAATTGAGAACTTTGGATTCGAAGATATAACCCTGACGCATACAGAAGAAGTAAATAAGAGGAACATGCTTCAGACGAAGACTGCTGTTTTTGACCAGATGCATGATAGGGACTATTAGCACTAGCAGAAATCCAAGTCGAAGGATGCTCAATTGTGAATACACTAATTAGCATATGTAATTTTTCACCTTTCTAGGCTTGACAACAGGAGTCAATGCTAGATCCCACTCCTCTGCTGCGTGTGAAAGTATGTTGGAACTCCATGCCCCAGCTGCCACAACAACCGCTTCTCTGCAGTACAGTTTATGCTTGGAAGTCTGTACCATTTCTATGGAGTCACCTGTGGGCGAACTTCAAATCAAATCAAGACATAACTTGAGAAAATTAGTAATCCCCTTCCGCACCAAAATGGATGGCCAAACCTCATTTTGACAAGAAGAGTTCCTTACTACGACTACTTAGATGACCTGCGTGTACCCGCGAAGCACATGGGAATACACAACCGATCCCAATCGACTCGATCAAATGCTTGTAATAGCAAGTCACTATAGAAAACCTGGGTATGACACATATGTCCAAAAATTACCGGTGCAGTCGTTCAACAGGAGACTCAAAAAGCTCCATGTATCGTCCTTGTGCTCGATAAGCCGAGTTTCTCTGCAAAAGAGAACAGACATTGACTCAGAACTCGACGCTCGAAGGGCGAACGAACCTATCATTATGGCATGCAGTTGGATCCATACACTTTCCCCTCTTGATTAATATATGCACAATTTTCTGTAGAAATGTCCAACAATGGTGCCCATAGGACGAGAAATATTCACACAATTTTTATAGTACAAAGAGGCGTCACTTCCATAAGGTCCTTTGTGTTAGATGTGCACACAATAGCAATCAGCCATACAACTTTCACGCAAAACGAGGAGAATAAACCGACTTGACATGTGAGCGCCACAGCCAATGCAGCATCAATTTGGCTGTCACCGCGCACAAAGGCAGCGCCCCCTTCGTGTCCAACTTCAAGTGACGGCTCCACTTCGCCGACTTCACATGCTGTCAAAAATTCGGCGTCCACTCCCGCAGCAGTGATCTCTTCAACATGGGATTCTAAAGCTCGTGCTTCTTCAGCTGAAGTTGCCACGAGCAAGCTCCCTGTCAATTACAGACATTGTAAGATGCCATGAGCGAAGATATACTATGTGAAGCATTTACAATATAGCTCCTCCTCCTACTAAATTCCACGATTACTCACTAGCGACCGAATGTAGTTGCTACAAGAGTGAGAGAATCAGACCTGTATTTTGCCAGCCAATAGCCAACCGAGCATCTGATCCCGACTCTGCTAAATCTGCAACAAGCTGCTCCCACAAAAGCTTGCCACGGTGAGCCAACCCCCAAGTCTTACTCGACGGCGTGCGATGGTTCATCCATACGTATCCCTGCCCTTCACATGCACCATATCAACAACCGCCGAGCAGGACCCCCAAAATACGAAAAATTACGCATAGCATCTAACATCATTCTCTTGACCTAGTCTATTAAACCATGAACCACTACAGTACTACCTTGCTTTTATCCAGTAGACACTCAATCGCAGGCAGAACTTATGAATACGTCAATGCATGAGTTAGGGTTCTGCTCGCTATAGCTAATAAAAAGTTGACGAACATATTTGCACTCTCACAAAACTCACCAGCTCCCGTGGCCCCAGCACACGGCCGCTTCGCATCCACCACGGCCACCGAGAATGTCGTCTCCGTCAAAATCCGGTTGGCCACTGTCAACCCAATAATCCCCGCGCCAATGACAATCACATCAAACTCAATTTCCTGCAAGAACGAGCCTCCCACTTCCCTCGCAGCACTGCGAATTCGCCTCACATGCGGTTTGGATGTGCCATTCTTAACCCCAAGAGAAACTGCGCTGGAATGTGCAGAAGGCCAACCAATTTCGCCGAAAAGAGAGTGAGATTCCTTGGCGTGTGCATAACCATCACGCCCACTCTCTGCAAACAGATGCTGTGCTATTGGAAAGGCGATCGCTCGAGCCATTTCATGCAACTGGGAAACTGGGAAACTGCCGAATCCAGCGAAGGAGGGGGTATAGACTACCAGCGAGCAGGTTTAGCCGATAATGGATGAAAACAGAGTCTCATTCATCCATGTGAGTGTGCCACAGGGTTGGCAAGGAAGTGACAGGTTTAAGGAGAAGACACCTTAAACCGTCCCTCTACCCAATTCCGTCATGATGTACCAAGGGTGCACATTTTCATAGTAAGAATGTACTCTGTCAGTACATAGTGACGGAATTGGGTACAGGGACAGGAATGGATGTTTTCACCTAAATGCAATTGTTAGCTGTTTGCACCTTGTTGTGAAGAGAGAAGAAATTCCAATTTTAATATTAAAGATTGGTGTAAATTAAGAGTTTGTTCATCTTGTGTCCTACAATGGCATATCCAATGCTTTGAAGACCTTAACCCCTAAAGTTTTTTGACTATGTTTTCACCAAAACCGCTCCAGAACTGCCATTTCTAATACTAGTGCCAAATTTTAGAAAAAAAACATTTTTGGACACTTGTAGCCGTAGGATCTTGTATAAACTTGTTTAAGAAGATGTGGAAAAAATTTCAGAATTTTCCACCAAGTGGATTGCAAGATAATAGCGTTTGAATTGACAAAAATCCTTTTTTTGTCCCTGCGAAAAAACGGGCAGCTGCCCTCCACAAGGTCACATTTGTATGAAAAAATGTCCAAAATGATGGTTACTCTTTGGATTTATTCTTCAAGGCAAGTTGGCTACATGCTTGAAAAATTTCAGATCATTTGGAATTGTACAACATATAGGGAAAAAATAGTAAGTAGGAAGAGGAAGAGAATGATTCAAAGCACTAAATTGTCAAGAATTTATTTATGAAATTGAAAAATGCCAATCCCAATGATTGTAATGTTGTAATAAACATTCTACACCCAATGTTTTTATTTTTTTTCAAAAATATTGAAAATTGAGTTAAATAAAGGACTTCAAAATTTATTTTAGAGTAGAGATTCCATAACTACCCTCAAACTAAGAATCCTCATAACTTTTGACTCATTGATTGGAATGGAATGATTCAAAGCCTCCCAAGTACATATAAATCTAAAGAACCAATTTCAAAATTTATTTTTTTTAAAAGTGATTTTTAAAGAAGTTCTTTTTGCTGCCCCGGCTGCCCGCCAAACAATGAAAATGACATATCATGCAATAACTTTTTAACCATGTAGTCAAAAATTACGAAAATTGTTGGACCTTAAAGCTACTCCTCGGGCACATCTTATGTGAAAATTTCAAAGAAGAAAAAGAAAAATTCCGGTCATAGTGAGCTGCCCAAAATCGCTATGTTGTCAAAAAACGGTGTTTGGTCCTTTAGGGGTTAATATGAGCATATTTAGGGGAAAGATTCTATGTATCTTATTGAATTATCAAATTGTTGGTGTTGCTCATGTTACATAGAGATGTGTGATTATATCTTGTGATATATATCGATGAGTATTGGAATAGTGGTCACCATAGTAGGGTTGGGTTTGGCAGCTACGGTAGTGACTAGGATTATAGTTTTTAGTGGCAATGAGGTCCAAGGTTTGAATCCTTATGTGACCTATATGGCACCAACCTTAATGAAGGCATTATCCGGTGAATTATATGTAGACTTTGTAGTAGCCTTTTGGTTATTGGTTTTGTAATGTTGGTAATCATGGGTTATGGAGTTCAAAAAGTATGTTGTGGACTCTGTTTAAAGTTTTGGTTAATGTACTTGTGAAAAAGAGTTCATTGGTTATTGTACTAGGCTTGGCATCAATCAATGGGTAACCTTTGGTTGTTGGTTATAAATATAGACAGATATTTGGATACAGATGTAGTGAACCAAGAGAAGTTTAGTTTTAATATACTGTATAATTGATTTTAATTTTGTTTTAAGATGAGGGTTTTTAATTGTGTTAACTTATATAAGAATGAGTTTATATGAGTTTCAAATTTCTAGGGTTTTAATGATGTCTCTCTTGAATTACATGTGCTAGTGTGAAGTTTGGTGATTTGGTTCTATGAGGTGGTTGTGGTGGAGATGGGTATTGTGGATAGATAGACTTATGTGGGATTTTATATGGATGGCTAAATTAGAGTAAGATCTTTTGGAATGCATGGTTCTGATTATTTCTAAGCTACATTGGATTTGGTGGGGCGTTTGGAAGTGTGAGTTGGAAAACAATGCCGTTTCAACATTTGATGGCCCTTGTTTTTGCTATACATTATTTTTTCAAAGTATCATTAGATTTTCAAAAGAATATTTAATATTTATGTATAGGGGCAGTGGATTGTTAATGTATCCTTCTTTGCACTTGCTTGTATTAGTCCATATGAATATTTCAATGTTATAAAAATGTTTATCTTCATGATTACATTTTGTAGGAATTTGTCCAATTAATGTATGTTGTTTATATAGTATGGTTTATTTTTATTTCTCATTCTATATGGAGGATCAATTATTATAGATGGAGGTTGATTTGTTTTCAAGTTTTCTTTTGTGTAATAAGATGTATGTGGAGTATCTTATGATTATATTGTTGATATTGGTAAATGTATTCCATATAGCTCTTTTGGATATGTTGAAAGTGTCATGTATTTGATGGATAGAGGACACATGCATTGTGCCACAACTACATGTTGTATAAACAAGATGGGATTGGGTATTCCAACAAATTATTATAATATTTTTGATTAGGTTGTGATATTTTAGTAGTTTTTGGTTACAAATTCTAGTGAGAGTTTGCCATTATAAAATGTGAATTCAATGAATTGGAGTATGTATTCATGAAGAGATGTACCAAATAGGGTCTGTTAAAAAGGTCAAGGCAAAGTTTAGTATCGCATTGGCAAATGGTTTTGGTAGGGTATATACAAACATATGACCATTTAGGAATTGTGTGATCTAGAGGTTTATTTTCAAATGTGCTAGCATTCATTAGGATGAAACATCGTAATTTGGTATGCAATAGTACCGTACATGAAGGTTTGACTCAACACCTGATTGCCAAAATTGAATTTCTACGTCACTTTAGACCATTCATAAGTTGACACATGTCACATTTTTTCAGAAATAACTTAATTTTTTCCAAATCTGACCTTTGTATAGGGTAGTACCGTAGTTTTTTTCTAATTTCTCTGACCACTCTATCATGTATGTATCGTTAGAAAAATATCAAGCCTAAAATAAAACTGCAAGTTTTGGATGGTAATAGTGTAATTAGAGAAAAAAATAATGGTTTTTTAATTTATTTTTTTGGAAATCGATGTGGCACTACTAGTGCCACATCAGATCAAGTATTTTTTAAATTCTTTTAAATTCTTTTTGTATTTGCTCCACAGGGGTGCCGAAAATGCACAATTAGTGACCCTCTGCAGGGGTCAGATTTTTTTCTAATGTTTTAATGCTTTGATGTTTGGTATGGTATACCATAATTATACATGAGTCTAAGTGTCTATATGATTAGGTTATAAAGTGGATAAGTTATAGATGGAAACATTGTTGGTTAAAAGAGATTTTTGTGTATTCCAAGTATTGCCTATATTTGAAATTAAAAAAGGTATGTTATTTGTTTGTCTATAATATTAGAAACTTGGGATTTGTCCTAAATTTGTTTTATAGTTTATCATCTATGTTAATGTTGTTTGTCTATTTGTTAGTTCTTGGAAATTGTTGTGAAAGGTTGAGATTGTAGCTTAGGGAGATCACTATTTGTAATTTAAAGTATACACTTGAGTTAAAAGGTTATTTGATGTTATTTGATGTTGTTGGGCTATTTACTTTAATTATTGCATTTAAAATGACTGTATTTTTACATTAAACAACTACAAGGGGCACATTTCCAATATCCTATCATTTTTGTAAATTCATTTATGTGGTTATTTAAAACAAGGCTATCTTATATATAAAATTTAATTGTTCAATTTTTTCATACTTTTCCCCTTCTTCACAAATTTTCTCTTCCCTCTACTATATGCATGTATAGAGGATACACCATGAAACCAATAACAATCAATTCAATTCAATGCCGTCGACCAAATGGCAATTTTTAAGTTCTAAAGGTCAATTGCTTAAGTCCTAAAGGTGAATTGTTTGTAGAATGGACAATTAAAAATCTAGATAGGTTCCCATAAAGTCAATTTTAGTTAGATGTTCACAAAATTTTGACACAAAATGTAAACATGTACTCCCTTAGTAAGAATTTAATTTTTTTTTTTGATTAGGTGTCCAAATCAAAAATTATGTTGCCTTAAACTTTTTTGGCAGCTTAGGCAATTTAGGCATCTCTTGCACAAACACTCATCAACTTTTGAAATTTGGCATGTATGAATCTAATAAAATATGGCATAAATTTATTAAAATCTTGCTTAAAATTAATTAATTATTTCTCAAATTGCATTCTAAGAAGAGTCAAATTTTATTAGCTATGATGAAGCGGCTTCAAAAAACATTTTTTTTTCTAACTTCAAGCCTATTGTCTTGCAATCTATAAATTCAAAATTTTTGAAATTTTTTCCACATATTTCAAATGTTTGTCTCTAATTTTTTACCATTTGGATTTTAAATAAAAAAATTCCTCATAGAACTAGAAATCATCAAAAAATGAATTGAATACTGCCAATGCATTTAACCTCTTTGCAATGCAGGGTTATTTAGAGTAAGCTAGAGTCCATATTTGCTTCTAAAATTTTTCATGAGTGAACCTAACATCATAAACTTATGAATGGTCAAAATCCTCATTTTGTGTACATAAAAAATTTTACTCCAAAAGGGGCTCAAAGTCTATTGATCTTGTATCTCAAGAATGAGAAGAAGTTTTTTTTCACTTCAAACGTTATAATCTTTCAATCCACATGGTCAAATGCGCTGAAGTTTTTTTTTCACACATTGCCATACTTGTTTAATATACTTTTGTATGTTTGGAAATCAATAAAAATAATTTGTTGATATTGGACAATGCATTAAAAATTGGACAAACCAACCATCAATTTGGATGTACAAGCCTATCTATCAATCTATACAAAAAAGTTGTCGATAGGCCATCCAGGCCATTTAGAAATTTAATTATTTTTTTATTTTTTTGATGGCCTTCAAGACTTGTCCATCAATTTGGACAAACATGCCATCCCAAATATACATATGCATGTGTATATATATATATATTGATGGACGTTGTAGTTGAATTCTAACGTTTCATCAATCTGACGGACAATCAAATGTGATGTAATGCTAAAAATCTTGGTCCACATCTATATTCATCGTATTATAAAAAAATTGCACTGCCCCTATTTGCCAAGACTAACTTATTAATGAAAATTCCTACTACAAAATGTTTTTACACATCCTAATTTTTTATATATTAGAATATGTAATATTTTACGGACCCAATAGTAGCCCTACATATTATATAAAATTTTCTTGCTTCAAATTAAATGGACACTAGCTTTTATAACTCATGTAGTTTAAAAAAAAATTGATGTGATCTTCTTGAGCTTTAAGGTCCCTTCATTGGCTAATACGTTCTTCGGCTTAAGATCACAATGAATATAACACTTGCTATGCATGTAGGTCATTGCTTGAAGGATTTGATACATCCACAAATGAATCTCCACTTGGGATGAAGGGTTCTATTTCTAATCATTTGCAACAAATTGGCTGGCATATACTCAAACATATAAAATAACATTGGATGTAATGGGTGCTTTAGAATGTGGTTCAAGTAGAAGTCAAATGCTCAAATTTCATTTAGTAACTGTGCAATATTTGAAGAAGTCACTTAGTTTTTATGTGAGAAAAATCTAAACTAATTGTGTTGGAATGTTGGATGCTATTCACAAGGTGATAAAAAGAGGAGAGCAAGGAAGAACTAGCGAACCGAACTTCCAATTCTACGAGCTCAAGGAGCTTCATATGGTGCTTAAGAAGTCGTTTTCAAACGACAAGGGCAAGATTGACAACCCTCTTGCCTTTCTTGCTTTCACCACCATCTTCATTTTTGTCTATTCAATGATTCTTTGCAACTTGTGATGGGGACAATTGAGACAACACTAGTTGCGGACAATCAATCCTCGTTTAGATGACTTGTCCATCCAAGTGGATGGACAAACTGTCCCAAAGAAAATTATATATATATGGAACCTTGAAGGACGTTACGGTTGAATTGCGACATTTCATCAATCTTACAAACGTGCAGACATGACATGATGCTGAAAATCCTGGTCCACATCCATAGTCATTGTATTGTAAAAAATTTGCATGGCTCCTATTTGTCAAGGTTAACTTATTAATGAAAAATTTTACTATGTAATATTTTTATACATCCTAATTTTTATATATTAGAATATGTAGTATTTTAAGGACCTTATAATAGTTCTATATATTATACAAAATTTTCCTACTTCAAATTAAATAAAGCCTAGCTTTTAATTCACGTAGTTTAAAAAAAATTGATAGTGATCTCTTTGGGGATTATAGGAGGGTTTTTTTGTTAGGTAGATTTTTAGAAACCATATTTGACCAATATATGAGGTGTTTTCTTGAGATGGTCATGAATTTCTACAAAAGAAAAAGGTATAGAGTGTGCAAATTCATAATTATGTTGTAGCATTCAATGATTTTTTATTTTGCTTGTAACTGCTACTTTGTATGCCATTTTGTTGCCATGTATATTTGTATGTGCTTTCACTTTTTATTTAGCTAGTGCATGTGTGGAATTTTATAATAATTGTAGGATATTGCATAGTAAGGCATTATCTAGGTGATTTTTATGTGATTAATGATGAGGTAAATTGAGTTTATCAAAGAAAATTTCTATATCATTCTATATTTAAAAATATTTTCATAGATCCTCTATTGCAAACTTCACTAAAATACTACTTTTAAGGAAATTTTCAGAATTTTCAAGTGCAATAGAAATTGCACTTCAAAAGCTTTATTTCATTGGTTTTGTTCAAAAGCAAAAAAATTGTTTTGATTGTCAAAATCAAGTTTTAAGGGGCCCCCCCTCAAAATATTGAAATATACTTGATAGTGTACCATTTTCTTGATAATCTATCCTATATAAAATATTTAAAAATAACTAAAATGTCTTGAATTTAATTGAATAGTGTGCATATAGCATCACTAAAGTTGCACACAAAGAATTAGATGAAAATCATTTATTCCTCAATATGCATAAAGCTAAGTTACCATCCAAAGGACACAAAAATGTTCTTTGAGTCCTTCTAGGGTTAACACAAGCTAAAATATTACATTAATGTTTTAATTTTCATAGGACAATTAGCGATTGGCAACTCCATAACCTCTCTATATTCCATAGTATTGAGGCCACTTTATAACTTATATAATACAATAAACTTTCTAATAAGCCAGAGGGTCAAGATTGATCTAACACATCACATTAGAGGGGTAATTACAATTAGGGAGGGTCCTTGCATTAATAAGTTCACAATCATTGGATTAATGAGTTCACAAAGATTTTTCATATTGTACTATACAAATCAAAGAACATTTGACACATATTGTACAGTATCCTTACATAATGAAACGGAAATCCACTTTTGCCATTCAAATTTTTTTTGCATACTATAAAATTTTATTGGTATTTTTTTTTTTGCATAAATAATATTAAATTCTTGCGCAATTCCAATGAAGCATACCAAATTTGGGTTTCAAAAAAGCAAAACTCTATTTTTGGTGAATTTTTTCTTTTAAAATTCATGACTTTACATGATAATTGATTGAAAAACATTGGTGAAGAATTTTTTTAACTTGATTGCATAGATATGTAGGAAACTTCTATAAGCACATCTTTCATATAAAAAACACCCCATTAAGTAACAAAAATATGATCTATGAAGAGCTTAATATGAGATTTTATATGAGTAAATTTTGTAAAATGAATATCTCCATAATTTAACTTGCTAGGCCAAAGAAATGCTCCTAGATTGTTTCACTTGCTCCCACAAGGTTGTTCAATACAACAAACACTTACTCAACGTTCAAAATCAAGAAACAAAGCTTTTTAGTGGGACAAAATTCTGCTTGATTTGGAGGTTATTAGTGGGATAGAGGGAGTATATGGCAACTTGAGTTACAGAACACCACCTTCTTGTTCTTGCACACACACTCCAACTACATGGTTGTTACTTGTTAAATTTTGTATGTGGCCTAGGTTGGGACCAACTATCAATATTACATCGAAGAGGTTTCTTACTTCAAAGAGTGAGGTTTAAAGGATATAACCCATTTCTGATCACTTAAGCAAATACACGTATCTGGGCAGGGTTCTTTAGTGGAGAAATTTTTCCGTGTGCAAAAATAGATTTCAAAAGGTTTCCATAATTTTCCAAATTTTTATTTTTTAAAAACATAATACTACGAATTTTTTAGCTTAAGATTTTGTTTGACCCATACTAGTGGTATAGACCTTCCTATTTCCAACCAAGGACTAGTTGCAAAATCCACCAACGATTGGTTGTAATATTGAGAGTCTTTTAGCCAATCATAATGCGCCACAACTGCACCAAGAACTATGCCATAATTAATCATCATTCATCTCTTCCTACACAAAAAGAGAGCAGCCTACATTGCCAGAATGAAGGGTGATCAGGAATGGGTTCCCTCCCATATTAGAAGTTCTTACTGTACCGGTAATTTAAATTCCATAAAACAGAATTAGTTGCTTGACAAGGCAGTAACCTCTACTATTGCACCCACTTACAGGATAAATCGGTGTAAGTTTGTCATGCTCAACTTGTAACAGTGACTACATTGTGAAACTCCAATTTCTTAAACGTTACTCAATTAAATTTTAGACTACCCGGCCACTTTCATGCTACATCCGCACCACCTCTCTAATATGACCTGTTAAAAAGCCCTTCCTGTAACGGTGTCACATAATCATTCCTCGGAAAGATTTGAGTTGTCGAGTCAATATTTGTCATACAATAGAGAGCCACATTACAGTGATTCATCAGGCAGACATTGCTTACACGAAAATGCACAAATTTATACCTTAAAAATTAAACTGATTGAGAAGAGTTAAAAGACCCAGGAGGATTTTTTAACCCTAAAAACTAATCCAGGTCCTCAACCTCCGCGAGTATTGTACAGAACCAGGGACTATTTCAATGCTCCACTAGTCAATTTGCAACGCATCTACATTTAAGACTCTGTTACTGATGTCAATAACATCTCGCTTAAATCATAATCTTCAACCTGACCCTAAAGCTCAATCTGTACATAAAGTGATGCCGAACAGGTCCACGATCGAGCTCAACAGTAGGATCACTTCAATGACCTTGCCTAATCACCACCACTACCGGGGTGCAAGTTGCACAAAATCGATCAACATTCCTACCCAAAAGGAATCACACCACTTCTGAAAATACACATCCAGGATTTCAGAGAATAAGGATAGCAACTTGAAATCGCTACCTGTCAAATGTGATAGATGTCTGCCGGAAAGAGAATAACAGTCTGAACTTCAAAGCCCATTGCTCCGCTTATCGTCCTTGAGTGGGGGATGGTGAGGTTGAACTTCCTCAACAATAAGTTCTATAAGAGACCGAAATTGATTTGTCATATGCTCATATATGTTTTTGGTCACTTTACGTTGATCCAACTCGGTAGCCTTATGCCATGCGACCCCAACAAAAGCTCTGAATTGCGTGGTGATGGGCTGCATAGATAAAGTCTCTAGCTCCATACGAGCTTGTATCTGCAAATCAGAGAGTCAGAAATGCAAAGTCAACATGAAGTAATGAAGATTTGTTACTCATTATAACTGTGAAACGATGCACAGGCTACACCACGGTTTGTGAAAATGAAGAATGAAACTGAAGGGAGGACATACTTGGAAATGTTCACCAAATGGCACATCATGAAGTGTCAGAATCTCATTGATGGTCAACTTCTGTGCGTCGGTGGACAAAGTCTTCTGCTGGATAGAAGATATTTTGCTTCCAAATTGAGTAATCAGACGGTTCAGTCTGTAACTGAGATGACGACGTTGAATACCAATCTTCCCATCCACAATCTCCCACGGAGAGCTCTCATAGTTCGAGAGTCCAAGTTTCTCATTTACATGATGATCTTTCTGCTCATCTACAACAACTGCGTGCACAGACTCAACCTGCAACATTGTGATCAAAATACAAAGAGAGAATTAAATATCCTTAGATTGATCAAGCGAATGGCCCCAAGCAATCGTAATTTCCGAGTCCCAGCACTTCGAACTCTCTAAGACAGATTCCACAACGCCAAAAACATAGTTAATTCTACTAAGATCCAAGGTTGAGGAAGCAAATCGTGAGCGTCAAACTGACTGCAACATCACTGCCTTCCACAACTCCCTGGTTTCACATAGTAAAAGCTGAAGAATTTCCATTTTTGAAGAGAGAGACATGGTTGAATGATTCACAAACGGTTGGGTCATGAAGGACTGCTCAAGGACGACATCACGTAGCCTAGTAATAATCAAAGATTTCAAGATGTTCTCTCATATCAATTCAAATTAAAGCAATAAAGCAAGGTCTCACCGTTATGGGAATTTCCATGTGCACGACTTCCGACATAGGGGCCTCTTCAATACCCAGGAAAGGCTGACGGTCATCTGCTTGTCTCTCTAATACAGAATACTTCATGTCACCAGCTTCCACACTCGCTATGATATCCATTTTCTGCTCGAAGCTCAAGTTCCTGTTCTTCCACAAAGCAACGATGGCTCTGGTATTCAACGCACGAAATCAAATTAGAAACTTTTCTTTCTATTTAGTGGCCGTTCTGATTGGTTATTTTCATAGTTGTGATGCCTTGCAATGAGATTCACAACTGCAAAAAATATCAATGAAATGCCAAAGGTCCTTCTAAAAAACTCTAATCAAACATCAAAAGAAATTGTGTAAAAGAAATTCTGACACGCAAACTGCAGTTGACAAAAGGATGACCCGACGAATCATATCGTTGACGATCACTTTGAATGCCTCTCATTAGCTACGTGATTTAATTAAGTTGCCTTTGAGTCACAGAACATCACAAATACCTGAAAGCTGTCCCAGAGCGCACAAATGACAGAAATTGGAACTTCAAACGACCCTTTCCATCAATACCCCTTGCGCCATGCCTTGCATCAAAACCACGGCCTTTCCGCAAGAAAACAACTATCGAAGGATTGATGGATTGAGCTGTCTCCTTTATCTCTTCAATTTCCTCCCAAATAAGGGTGAACTTGGTCTTGTGACCAAACAAGTTGGAGTAGAATCCTAAGAGGCGTGGCGACAGGAATAGACGGCCCTGTTGCAGAAAAACTCGAAGGTCAGCAAGATTGTCCATCCCAAGGACTCTAAATTCTAATCCCGTACTCACTTCACAACCAGAGTCATAAACAAAATTGAAAGTTGACCAAGACAACACTTGGACTGCTTGGGGAAAACAGAACATAAGTTGATTAGAGCGGACAACATAATTGTAATATCTTACCATATCAAAGCTAAATTCATACCTGAATTGGTATTTTCCTCTTGATTGCGCAAGCAAAATCATTGATCAGAAACTCCTCAGCAGGTAACGAAAAGAGTTTCTGAAATGAACTATTTTTTTGTGCGGAACGCTTCCTCACCTGTCCAAAAATTCAAAAATCACATATGGAAGTGTCGAAAAAGACACATCAGACATCTGGTTATCAACCTCGGTTTATTTAAACCTTTCGTGCCAAAGACATTTGAAATTGTACCAAAGAGCACCAAAATAAAGAAATAAGAATTTTCTGGTTAGATGATATGAGTTTCTTAACAATGAACAATGATGATAACTTGGTTCTTAAGGCACACAAACAAATGACGATGCTGAACTAATGTGCCAACACGCTATACTCCTAGTTAAGAAAAAGTGAGTAGCAGACCTTCACTCCAACTTCTCGCTCTACACGTTCAAGATATTCAGGCAAAGCGTCAGTATCTCTGGTGTGAGTTAGAAAAACGCGTAGGTGGAGCTTTGAGCCATTCGCCCGAGCACTTTTCCCATTCAAGGGGAGCCAGAAATCCGCCAACTGTCCTGGACTTTGTTTCAAAAAGTTTATTTCAGCATGGCCAAGTGATTGTGCCTCAGAGAATGGACCGTCATAATCGAAGACCTCAACGTCCATGGTTGTGGGTGGATCATCAGTAGCGTTGAACTCCAAAATCTCTACAGAAAGAAAATATATCAGGATAAGAACTTGTTTATAATGACTCGATCCTCCAGAACGACTATAACTGCAGATATTTACTTACCCCGCCAAACTGGGTGAGTAGTACGCAATTTGACCGAACTGGTTCGATCCTTTCCGTTGCATGAGAACACCACATATGGACTGGAAGTACCAGAATCAGGGAGAGCAATGTTTTCTCCTTCTACCAATGAGACTGATGTTAACCAACCATCCCCTTGAGCTTTCACTCCATGATCTCCACCTGCGTAATTTACCCAACGATTGCATACTTTAAAACTTGCATCCACAGAAGGATAAAATACTGTTCGGGATACAAAGGGGAAGGAGGAATCCCTTCAAACTATCAACCATCAATCAGCTAATTCAGTTAGATAACTCCAAGGGCTACTTGGAAGAATGTTGACATGTCTTAGCTAGTGCATAGCTAGTAATTCTACTACGTGAACCACAATACTTACTTTGCCAATAGCGGGCTCGAAAGAAATCAAAGAACATGACGGCTACTCGTTGGACTTGAATCCCAACAAAAGCTGAAACAATCAGCTCCATCAACGAGTCAGGCATGTCGATTATCCAAAACTCAAGCCCAGATTTTCTTTTTCGAGGCGCAAGGGCAATGTGCACCAAGACGATGGTCAAAGACACAAACGCAAGTAGCACATGCCATTTCTTAAAATAATCCCAAAAAATTTCCCAGTCACTAAAGAGTTTCTCATCGTCGCCATCGAGTGAAGTTGACGAGTCCTTATCAGAAAGAGGAGTCGCATACTTTGATAAAACCTTGCCATGAAAGAGGAAAGGGTTAATACACACAACCGATTTTTACCTTTTAATGCCAGAATATCATCATACCAAATCAAAAACGAAAATAAAGAATCGTTTTCAAATACAGATGCATGAAATGCAAGGTCAACACACTTCACTGCGTCGATAGTTTCTACAGAGATTCATCAGCGGGAGCTCTGATATACAGTATGTAGTTTGACTAGTGGCAGAGGACTATGAATTGAAATAGATACCTCTCGATAAACAATAAAGCTGTCTCGTATTCCATTACGTGCACCACTTTCGATCATGCCCTTCATCATCGTGCTATGTAGAAAATTCACCTTCCAAGATACTTGAACTTGGCAGGATTTTTCTCCACTTGGCAAGTCTGGTAGAGCCGCAATAACTACCTGTAGAAAGAGTTAGTGATTGAGATCTTCTTCTGGCGACTCGATTTATAAACAAAAGGAAACACTATTTCAGATGCGAGGGAAACGTAGTCATGAAAGTGTAGATTCCACAAACTTGTCTACAGAAAGTGAGTATCTTGATTCCTCGTATGTTCACTAATGTGTAAGATTCAAATTTTTAACACAAGACGAACACGAACATGAACAGCGAAAGTTAGACGGGAATAGGACATCCATACTTTTCGCTCATGTAATTCAATTGAACGTAAATTCTTCTTAAGCACCAAATGGTGAGCACTACCTGCATTTCAACAACGAAGTTCCCTCCATAAGGCACATCCGGCGTAGAGTTTGTGATTAGAATGCAGAATCCTTTGTCATCGGCTCGAGAATACGTTTGAGTCTCAAATGACTTGACGGATTTTACCAGCCTAGTTGCAGCTCTGACAGAGGTGATGGACCTCTTGATGGGATCATTGCCTACTTTCTTCCAAGGCTCTGCCAGGTAATCAGTCGTCTTTTGAACCTGGAGTAAATCCTTCACAAATGCTGATCCTGGCTTGTATATGATTGCATTCATTGCCTTGGCACTCACGGAATATTTTTGATCCAGAACCACTCCACCGGCCAATGGTGGCGGAAACTCTTCCGGAGATGAAGCTATGCTTTTTCCATCATCATCGAAAAAGGAAGTAGGGATTGAATCCTCTTCCTCCCCACAGCTTACTTCACTCATACTCAGACTGCTATCACGACTTCGGAATGAATCTAACTCGGGAGACCTGCATATGAAATCGTACAGCAGTTGATAAGAGGTTGTCCGCAGGACAGAATAGACATTTCGAGCTGGGCCTGTCAAAATTATGATAGTAAAATCGCCTATCCCATGAAACTGAATATTACATTCCAACTGAACCGGAATAACATATTTCAAAAATGATTTCAAGTATGTCATCTTTGAATACCAAAATAGTTACTGAAATTAAACAGCATCTTTAAATACCAAAATACAAGAAAGGAAACCAAATCAACATTTGCGAAAAGTACGGCAGGGGCTTCCAAATATTCCTGAGTAGCATCTAAAAATTCAAACCCACAGTTCAATGGAAATAAAATAAAATATTTAATTCGACCAAATTCGGTCGAGCAAAAGCAATCAGATGACGAAGGATTCACAAGTGGCGAGTCACGACCTGGGTGAAGATGTGTCGCTCCCTTTATGTTTATTGCCACGCTTCTTGATAACTGATGACAGCTTGCTTGCCACCCGCTGGGCGTCTCCTTTCCATTTCTTTCTAAACCGCTTCTGCTCCTGCATTTCAATTTCCTTCTCGAATTCCTGGTCGGGATTCGATTGGGCCATATTTTGCGGGTAAAGCTGGCACAGCAAAAACTTATCTCAGTACGATGTGAGAAAGTTACTGGTGGAAAAGAGTTTTCAAAACAGCTTCTAGCCAACAACTCTATATACATGGTGAATCCCAATCATACGTTGAGAGCAACTGCTGCAGAAAGAAAATACAAAATACCACCTATACAAGCCCAAACCACAGTAGATGCGTATAACTATAACCAACCGATCTGAATATTGCAAATTATGAACTTGAGTGCTAAGGGCTTACCATCATATCTGGCGATACTGGAACATCGAAAAGCTTTTCAGAGTCAATTGAACTGTCACTGCTCATGGAGTCCGTGTGCATGAGAGAGACTCTCAAACTTTCTTCAGCAGGACTGGGATTGGATGTACTGTTCTCCATGACAGTATCCATAGATTAAGAAACTAAAGGATTGATCCCTTAAATGTGAATAGCAAATCTGAAAAAGCTCCGTTTCAAGGACTGAAAAGAACCAACCAAAGGGATGAACATTTGTAGAATTAAAATACTCGGATAGTCTGGTTTCACCGACTTCCCCACCCAAAGTTCCTGCCCTACTCAATGTCGCGACAGATACTTAAACAACGATCCTAATTCCTCTCTAGTGCGGCTGCAATAGAACATGGTGTGTTTCGCGCGTCTGTTCCTTCGACATAGATTCCATCAATCCCAGATGAAAGCATTTCCAGTCTTACAACAGTACCACCGCCAGAGAACACGATCGCCAAGCAATTTCCCCTGTACCGTTGCTGTTCTGGAAGCAATACCAACGCAAATTTCAATCTTGGCCAAGAGAAACACGAAAAATCAAGCCCCCGCCAACAATATAAATTAATTATCTGTGCTTGTTTGAATTCATAGCAGAAGTGCGACTATATCCTCACCGGTACTCCTATTTAATTTCGCTGCTATTGTTTGCAAAGATAAAGAGAAAACCCAATTTGTTTGGCCTAGAAATCTTCATGCTTTACACTTGTCTCAAACTTCACTGCGCCACCCTCAGCTCTCCCATAACCCCAGAATCCCACATTCGATCATTCACTCTGGAAAAAACTCACAAATTCCGAATCTACCTGCGAGCGACTGCTAATCCTCATTCATGGAAGATACAGCGATTAGTAATCACAAGGACAACACTTTCCTCGCTCAAACAGAGTCCAGCAAATGCTATAGACTTCCATTTCACCCTTCGAGTTGAGACCAAAAGTCACAGCTAAACAGTTCACCGTGAATCTAACGGGAGGGCAAGTATACACCTCTCAACATTACAATTGACATGTCTGCAGAACAAATCCACAACTGCTTTCGCGGAATGACCACTCCGAATCTTTCCACCAAAACGACAAGATTTCTTTCGTCTTACAAGCAATTTGGATGTATTCTCGTTTCATTGGCGTCAATCAATTCAAACTGAGCAACCGGAAAAAAATTCATTCTCTTCACGACGTACGCTCTGATCACCTGCTGTAAATTGTGCCGCCCCCGGTGCCGCTCTGGGTGCCGCCCTGTCTGAGAAGGAAGTCGCCCAACTCTTCCGACGTCGCAGAACCTCAAGCATCAACCCCCACGTCACTGCCACGTCCCTTCCGACCAGCAGAAAAATGCGACTGGTGTTACAGAGTCTTGCACACTCACTGCAGGCCACTTGTCAGAGCCACTTGTCAGTCGAAACAGCATGAACAAGTGTCAGCTGGATGCATTAAAAAAACAAAAAGTCAAAAAAATTACGCAGCGGATAACGGACTCCGCTACAGTAACAACCCACCCAGGCGACCCTTAACCGAATGACGTCGGAAACCCATCAAGGGTGAAGCTTTACTGACCTTAACCGAATGACAGAATGCGTACCACCCCGTTCGACCTCACCATCTCCGCAATTATTGAAAGGACACTCAATTCTGCGTACACTAGAAATCAGCACGTTACTTGACGATGAATAATTCGTGATTCCACCGGCTGCGCAAACGCATCTACAGTTCTATTGCCGCGACAAAATCCAACATAATTGTTACAAATTGCATGATCGAAGTCGTTTTCCAGCAGCTCTGTATTCAAGATACACTCGAGATTAAATGGCGACCATAATGAGCTCCCTAGCTAAAGCAGCAGACTGGCTTCTCGAATCACTAAGACGGACAAAATCTCCCCGGTGACAAACAAACACTTACACGAAATTCACAAGCATCTGGTTCATTCTTGGCACAAAGGTCGTCCGTATCGCTAAGAAGGCATTTTTAATATTAGAGTGAATACGAGCGGGAGAAGAGCATGAAATCGTCGGGTTCAACTAAAAGCTCTCAACAGACATAGCCATCACAGAGCTCGAAATTGCACGAGCTCACCAAGGTCGATCTCTTTGCTAACAAAAACGAAAAAAATCCAATCCGCCAGCGCCAAAAGTGCACTCACAACCAAATGACCACCATGACAATCCTTCAACAGAAAATTCGACTCGGCCGATCCACCTACAGAGATAAAAACAACAAAATACGCAAAAAGACCACAGAATCTGTAAACAACAATCCAAGAAGCACGAAATCACGAAATGGTGCAAAACGAAGACCAATGCACCGGGATCCTTGATCGGTTAAGCTCACAGCAACTCATGGCGGCACCAAGCACCTCAAATTTTTCGTCAAAGCTGCTGTGTCGGCATCCCGCAACTGCTACATCCGGTACGTCGCACGATTCCTAAATACAATTATGATTATCTCATACGGAGTACCACAATATCAATATACCAGCTCGCACACATTGACATTGATCCTGGGAACCTTCGATTCCACGACAAATTCCAGTCCCAAACCGGCAGCAGCTGCAGGAGGGACTTCGCGATGGATCTTGCGAGAGATGCGCAAGTCGCGATTGCACACTTGGTGCCTTTACCGAGGTCCAATACTATTTTAGGGTTTCGTGGTTATTGTACCAACCGGACCCTTCCACCTCGCTCGCCCGCTATTATTTCCCAATTGTTGTAGCAAGTGAAGTCAACACAGTACCGGTAACAGTAATAATAACACCACGAATCAAATTCGCCCAGTTTTGAAATTATCAGCAAATTGTCCAGGAACTACAGTCACCCATTCCCAACCAAGGATCCATTTCCAACTTGTAGGGTGCAGCTAATTTCAACTCAGGTTGAAACAGATTTCTAATCAAAGCTTGGAATGTGATTTTTCCTCCTTTGCAAGGTTGGGACTCATAAGATAACAACACATGTCCCAAAGTAATGAGCAAGAAAATAGGAAGTGATGAGCAAGAAAGTAGTTCTTGAATGATCGGAATTGGAAGACTCTATACCTTGAATATGGGTTGAGACAAACTTTTGGCTTCTAAAATTCATAATAATAGTAATTTCAATTCAAGGCATAAAATTACCAAAAAAATTACAATTCTACCTTCCTGCGTGACAGGAAATTTACATTGCCTTGCACTGCAAAAAAACAAACTGATTGCTCCCTTGCGAAGAACTGAATGTTGGTGCGTGTTTGTTTGTTTTTTTTCTGCGAAAGCGACCTGTCAAGCTGTGGTTGGAGGCAGAGTGCTGCCTATCCGTAATGGATCCGCACACTCCTGAGAAAAAGGTTCATCGTGTTTCTGGTCCTTGCGGCGTGGCAGCCTGGGACTGGTACAGGTGGTACCTAGGCCAGGTCAGGACTTGTGTTAGTGGGGCCATGCAAAATCAATGGCCTGGCTACTATCGGAACCTTCGCTTCTGGTTATTAGGGTACTTGCGAAGTGCATTCGGAACGCCTTCTGGTAACCATTAACCCTTAAACGTCAAGGAGGACGTTTGGCGTCTAATGGATGACAGAGAATCAACCTAGTATGACACAAGAGCAACTCATTGGGAAAGTATCCCTCATTGCTTCAATATTGTTGCAATATTATTTCAATGGATAAACAATATAGTATTGAAAGGATATTGTTGCATTGTTTGTAAGTAATAATGCAACAATATAGTTTCAATGGGAATGTTGTATTTTTTATTAAAAATATATTGTTTCAAGTATTGCAACAATACACTTTCAATACTATGTTGTTAATCCATTGAAACAGTACGACAGCAATGGGTGACTTTTTCCCGATGGCTATTCATCTTTGGAATTTTGTTGTGAAAAGGGGGAGGTCTTCTATAGTTCTTTAACTTCCAATGAATGCTTTTGCTATTTCTTAGGTCAATGATATATACGGTAATGAAAAAGGATGATTTTCAAGGTCACCTCTTTGTCCTTTAAAAGTTAAAGGACGAAAGGATGACCTTGAAAATCATCCCTTTTCATTACCATGTGAAAATCATTGGCCTAAGAAATAGCAAAAGCACTCATTGGAAGTCAAAGAACTATAGAAGACTTCCCTTTTTCACAACAAAATTCCAAGGATGAATAGTTGCACTTTTGTCCTATTAGGTTGATTCTCTATCTTCCATGGGATGCCAAACGTCCTCTTTGACATTTAAAGGTTAACCCATGAGTGTCTAATGCATATTTACTAAAACCTAGACCTTTGTGAACTCATTCCAATCAAACTATCACCTAACAAGAGATCCACATAAATTGACCGTACCGATTTGTAGTGGAGACAATCATAGAGCTCAAGGATAAAGGACACGTCCTTTGACTGTGTTATTGAAAAGATTATAATAGTCAAACAAAGAAATCTTTAAATTTCAAGAGAGGATTCCCGTCGATGAGGAGCTCAAGGGTTAACTTTGTTGACATCTACTTTCTAGAAGATGAATAGAAGGCCTGCGGGTACTGTTTCATCCAATTAACTTCTCATTCATCTAATATAACACTTGAATCTTGAAAAAGGTAACCATCTTTAATGTCAAGTTCATGAAATTGTGGTGAATGATATTTTGATATAAAGATATAAGCAAAAATGTACCAAATTTTGAAAAAAGATTAAGGCGTAAAGGAAGTAACCCTGAAACGCTCCGACATCCAATTTTTGGACGGTGAATAGATTAGAAATTACTTTTTTCTCATTATTGTTTGGATGAAAGTCATCCTAGTTTGTGGAGATACAATATCAAGTTGTTATCCTATTAATGGTTGGGTTTGGTGTTACTATGGTATATATATTTTTCTAAAATTATAAATGTGGAAGTGTATCAAGTGGTTGACCAAGCCAAAATTGCATTGACTCTAGTTCAAAACTAGACTTGCAAAAATGAGGTCATAGATTTAAATTCAAAAAAAATTCAAAAAATCATAGTATCAAGAGAGCCTCATTTAAAATCCATTTTAACAAAATTTACTCAAAAAATGATAATATTTTGCTTGTAATTGAATTTCAAAGGAATTTTAAAAATTTCCTTTCAAAATTTATAGAAAAATAATGGTGATAGCATTGGTGAATCTAACCGTACGGATGGAATCCAAAACTCAAAGTCTACATCTTTTATTTGCTTATGAGTTCCAAAATATGCCTCCAAAGAAAACTTTGTGATGATTTTTCTTAAGTCGTCAATTTTGAAGAAGACTCTAGATGTTTAGAGGTTAACCCCTTAGGCCACTAATGGTCTGCTTGACATGTTAGTTAGTGTCTCTAAAAATAGTGTCACACACAAAAATTGAGATCAATGTTCAAGAAAAATTGGCGCCTAATTATACAAAATTTTGATTTTGAATAAAAAATAGAGAAAATGACTTGATTCCATGATTGAAAAATGCTTCAATTTGGGGATTGAAGAAAAGTAGACAGCAAAACTCCAAAAAAATTCCAAACACTAATGGAAGTGGAATGAGATAACTTCACTTTTGGGATGAATGAGCAACTTCATTGCATAGTTCCTGCAACATTGAAATTTGAAATTGAGCAGTTGAATTCATTGGTTTTTTATAATGTTTGATTGTACTTTTTTTTTTTAATTCACAATGAACATTTTCCGTCCCCTTTGGTGGTGAGGGGTTAAGGTGTACAACATGTTTCGGACCACAGTCACCCCATTTGTGCAAGATAGGATGATCAATTTTCATCAATGAAGGGAATATGATGTCGATCAAGGCCTTCATTACTATGTGATGAAGAATACATGCACTAACACCTAATATATGAAGTTGTGAAGATTAGTTATTTTGGTTTTGCACTTCTCAAAAATAGGTTTGTCTATAGATTGAGAACAAGTCAAACTATAATTTACACTTCCTTGGTTTCTTTAATCCCAAACATGATGGAAAATTAGCAAAATATAGTGCAATCTTCATTTATTTCTATTTTCTAACTGGTTAAAATTATCCTCCACCCACCATTGCTGAATCAAATATATGCTAAAAATGCTTAACATTGTTAGAAATAAGTTGTATACCTTACATGCGCTTTAGATAAGTACACCTAAAATCCAAAAAATAACCAATTTAATAGCATGGGTCCATTATTGTCTTCATCCTTTAAACATTGACTATGACATTGACTATGGTTTCTAAATCTCAGTTTTCAAATCTATCTACAACGGCATTCACATTGCACAACATGGTTAGGGTTTGGTTGGAGTTGTTTACTAAGGATAGAGCCTATCAATCACACCATTTTTATTGTATTGAAAATGTTTTGTGGGGGGTTGTTGGTAGTTGTTTACGAATGACAATGCCTATCAATCACACTATTTTTATTATATTGCAAACGTTTTGTGGGGATTTATTGGTAGTTGAAAAGGGAATTACAAATTCTCTCATAATGCATTTTTTGAAGATTGTATGAAAAAACTATAGATATTCATAGTGCTAAAATAGGTGCTTTTAAAACCAATACTAAACTTTTATGAATAGTGGGAGTACATTTTAGGTAAAAATTTGTAGATTTTGGTTTCAAGAAGGTGTTGGTTTTAGATGCAATCACCTTATACCACTTTTGGAAAATTTTCAATTCAATTTTAGGTTTCAATCTCTAGAAAAATCGTCATGTCCCATAGTGGCCCTTGTAATAGGGCATTTAGAAAAAGTTGTAAAGTAATATCACTTTAAATGATGTTGAGGCCAAAAAGTAGTCAATGATTTCATTGTTTACTATAAAAACAAAGAGTGCACCAATTAGTCCAATAATCAAAGCACTTTTGGTGATTACTTTGATTATAGGGCATCTTTAAAAAGTTAACCATAGCAAAACAAGCCTATGACTATTTTTTCAAACCTTGAAGTTCCTTTCTTTATATACTCCCACTCTACTATCATATATGAGCAAAAAAATTTAATTGACTTCTCAAAGATGTCATTCCAACTCTTCTATAAGTTGTAAAATTTCAAATTTATTTGTGAAAATTTAGAATTATTATCAATTATAAATAAGGAGAAAAAACAAACCCATATCAAATATGAAATACACTTTAAAAATATGAAAGTTTTCCCACATGTGTATTTTATAGTATAAAATGCTATGTTGCAAAAAAAATACAACAACATTTTAAAATTAGAAAACCAGCACTCTATGGTAATAGATTCAAAGTTCAAATTGCAATAAAATATTCAAATCTATAAAAATAAAATAAAAAATTCAAATTAGTTCAAAAACTAGAATTGATAAGCTCCATTACATTAGTTGATCTTAAAATTCAAAGCGGATAAATTTTATGGATAAAATTTAGATTTAGGAAAAAGGCAGAAATTGCCAAAATATAATACCTAGTAAATAATCCATGGGTTTTCCATTTCCTCATGTAGGATAGTAAAACAAGATGTCTGTGGGCCGTAGAGAATCACGAACAAAAACAATATTATATGTTTACAATTTAAAGTGTAAGTTAAAAATCAGATTGCTTTTTATTGACAATATTGTGGTGATCAGGGTTTTAGAAAATGCTGCTGATACATTCTTAGTATAATCTTACCGAGTTCATTTAGTTAGCTGACTCACAGTTGCAATCTTTTGGAATTCAAATTCAAATTCACAAATGCAGCTTTGGAATTCCTTGCATTGACGTGGTACCAAAAAGCTGATACGTAAACCACTGGAGGGAAATATCTCGTTCATTCTGCGGGGAAGTTTTTGCGCCGTAATGCCCGATTACGCGGGTTTGCCCGCGTAATCGGGGATTACGGATTTTTCATCCATATTTTTTCTGTTCGTCGAATTTCCCACCTGTTCATCGAATTTCCCACCTACGGTTTACGTCGGGCAATACCCTTGTCGTCGGGGATTTCGCCAAATAATTGGCCCTCTTCGTCGGGCTCCGCCCTCCTCGTCGGCAAATTATTTGGCGAAATCCCCTCCTCCTTGGGCATTGCCCTATACAATATGGTTTCCCTTCCCAATATTATATGTCACTTGTAAGTTCATAATCTGAAAGAGTCGTTTGTTTTGCTTCTAATGTGGGTGATGATGGCCTGATATAAAATTATACCAAATCTCTTCGATGTTCTGGTCAAAGTTTAAAGTGGTTGTGCAGTAAGTTACTTCACTCATCATGTGGTGAAAATGTAAGGTTAGGGTATATAGTGACCAGACTCTCAAGTATGATTTGGGCGTTACTCATCCCTTCCCTTTAAGGATTCTGACTTGGTCTGTATCATTGAAAGTTGTACATTAATCAGGATGTAAGCTATGTTGACGACAAGGCAAGGTGGATACACAATTCTCATCATTTCATCGTGGATTTTGAGTCCCTTCTGAATATCAAAGGCTGCTCTCTTTGCAGCCTGTAATTAACCTCCTCTTGCTTTTCATTACAAGTCAGGTCTATTTCTTGTGTATCTTTCCTATGCAGTTTGGATATTCAGTGATTTGTGAAGTATTGAATTGAGTTTGGCATTATTTATTGAACAGTGAAGGTAATTTCTCAAGGTATTAGGATAAGTACATCTCTTTCTCACTTTTGAGTCTAGTTCATTGACTCTTTTCATTTCTCTTCATTTCATTTTGCTTGTACTCATTTGTCACCAGGCTATTTTGCCAAGTCCCTGAAGTATGAAGGTTTTTCAACTCTCACATTTCAAGAATTTTGCAACAGCATCTTGATGCTCAACTTAAAAAGGCACAACAGCAGGTGAGCACAACGATAAGTGTGCACTCGGGGTTTTGTGAAGCACATTATCTCTTACTAAGTTACAAGATTTACCCTGACTAAGTACATATTTTGCAACATTGTTGTAAGGCTATTTGAAGTTCAATGCACTTTGGAAATGGATTGTTGATCAGCCTTTCCAAATTATTGCTTACAGTAATGTATCCTACCAACCCTCACTCCATTACTTCATTCAGATTGTTGACAAGGCTACGTTGCTGAAAAGAAGCTACAAAAATGAAGTTCAAAATTCAAGTGAGAAACATTCATGAGTGTCAAATCCTAAACCACGGATCATAGGTGCCCACAATTGTTGCTTCGCAAAGAACAAGAATTTCCAATCCATGATTGGTTTTCTATAAGAGTGCAACATGAAATCAAGATGCAACAGATTTTCAATAACAAAGAAATGCAAAACAAATGCAAAATTTGTGAGATTGTAATATATTATTTCATTATATAAAAGTGTATACAAAATACACTATTTAAATTGTAGAGGTGACTTTCACGATTAGGCACACCTCTTTTACTACAAGAAAATGGGGGTATAAATGACTTGTCCACAATGACTGCACCAACAACAATGACTGCAAAATAGTCATTTTGCAGTCATTTTGCAGTCATTGTTGTTGGTGCAGTCATTGTGGACAAGTCATTTATACCCCCATTTTCTTGCAGTGTCACTAAATGGTGATGTATATCAACATTATACTATATTATATGGACAATATATTATATTGATACAATATGTATCCAACACTCCCACTAGTACACTAGTCCTGTCAATTAGTCGTTCACATTTGCTTCGTCCATCCATTTCAATAATCCATCTATTCACCCGCCTTTAGGTTTTCATAGAGTCTTAGTTTTTAGAAGTTGTGTGCCATTGTTTACAGTGTGCGGCTCTTGGATGTTGACATGCGGCCTTTATGTGTGGCGCTTGTAGCTTGATGAGCGACGTAGGTTCCTTGGTGAGCAGTGCTTGTGACTTGCTGCGAGGAGCTAGTTGCTTGTTGTGTAGAGTTAGTGTGCGAAGTTAGTGTGCTAATGAATGTCTGCAACTTGAACTTTATATAGTGATGGTTTGTTGATTCTTTGGTGAACGTCGATATTGACAATGGGTAGCTCTGTATGCTGTGCAGGTGTGCTGATGAGTATTAGTATTGGCAACGACTACGACGGAGCTGCGGCTGCAACAGAGGTTGCTAAAACAATGTTGGTGATGACTTGTGTGTTGATGGTGTGCAGATGAGCTTGCGGCTTTGGCGTACTTTTCTTCCTGGAGGCGATGGTCCATTGGTTTGAGTTGCTGTATTCTTTAGCTCGCCATCATACTCCGCTTTGAGATTGAGGTATGTCATGAGAACCCATAGTTTGTAAGAAGCTTGCTAAAGTTCTTTTTCTATATTATGAATAAGTTGAATTACTTTTGATTCTGCTGAACTATTTGGCTTAGGATAATAAACAAAAGGTTTATTGCAATGATTGTTAGTTGAAGAAGGCGGCTTTAACTTGGAGTATTTTGGAGATTAATGCTGTCCATGTTGTTGAAAACAAATGGAATCAGGTTGGATCAGGTTGGAGGGTAAATGCATAGTTGAGTGGCTCAAAAATGTGACAAACTCTCAATTCCTACACAAAATAAATTTTCAAATGCCTAAAAGGTACATTGAAAAAATTAAAAACTAAAAAAAAAGTTCATTTTAGAGGCTTAAACTTCATTCTAAATATAACCATGTTGTTGAATATTTTTTAGAGCATTTTATGAAAGTGTAGGGGACTTTTAAAAATTCATGGATGTGACAAATTTGTTGTTAGCAAATTTTTCAAGGACATTTTAAAGATGGTTTTAGTACTTAATATCATAAAAATGATTGATTGTAGTAGCTATTTGAGTAAATTTTTATTAAATTATAATCTTGTGGTGTAGATATATATTGAACACTTGCAAAGGACTTTTTTATGACTTTTCAAACACCAAATTTTATGAAGTCTTTTTTTCTTAGCCAATATTTTTTTTTCAAAAATTATTTTTCTAAAGTATAATAAATTCTTAAGGTCTAGGGGCACTCAAAAAGCTAAGTGCTTTAAGATTTTTTTAAATTTGTTGTTTGTAAAATTCACTTCCAAGCATTTCAGTCTCAAACATTTTATTCACAAAAAAGGACTTTTTGGACTTGGACTTTTGCCAAAAATGAGCCATTCAACCACGCATTCACCCTGGATTCTCTTTGTTGAGGTAAAGTCCTGTTCTTCTTTTTTAATGATCTTTTACTTGCTTGGGATTGAATCTGTCCATAATAAGGTCAATTATATCTTATGATTTGAGATTTATTTGTTGAAGCATTATCACATTGATGAGTCTTGGATAAATGACATTGTTGTCTAATATTTCTCCTACTCCGAGAAGACTCAAGGTGAGGAGAAGTCTTAATAGCTTTAGCAAAAGAATTACAAAAAAGTATAAGAAATTGATCAAATGGTGATGGATAACAATAAATACATTTAGAAGATGACCTCCTACATAAATCAGAATTGTGTCTTTTATATTAAAATGATGGTGTGGAAGTTACTAAAGCATGAATTAGAAGGATGTCTTTGTCTTTAGCTTGGGGTATCAAACACATACCCAACTTTGTCATGCAATGATTCTGTTTTGTTTGAGGCAAAGATTTGGTTAAAATATCAGTTGTCACATCGGAAGTTGAAATATGGCAAAAGTTGAATTTCTTTAGCAAGGATCTTTGTTCTTGTGAAATGATATTGGGTATCTACATGTTTGCTGCGGAAATGATGTTTAGGATTTTCATTAAGAACAATAGCACTTTGGTTGTCAAAATAAATTATGGTAGGATTAGATTGTGGAAAACCTAATTCACTTAATAAACGCCGTAGCCAGACAACTTCAGTTGTTGCTTTGGATAAAGCCATGTATTCTGATTATGTGGAAGATAAAACAATTGATTGTTGTTTTTTACTACCCCAAGAAATAAAACCACCGGCTAAAAGAAAACAATATCGTGAGGTGGAACGACGAGTATCTTTATCTCTAGCCCAATCCTCGTCAGAGAAGCCATGTAAAATCTCTCCATTCTCTTGTTTTTGATATTTAATGCCATAGAAAAGTGTTCCTTTAATATATCTCAAAGTATGCTTTAAAGTTTGAATATGACTATTACCAAGATTAGAAAGATATTGTGCTAAGTTACATACTGCATAAGCACAATCTAATCTGGAATTGATAGTAGCATACATTAAGCTACCAACAATATTTGAATAAGGATATGGTTGGGTTTGATTTTGTTCTTCTTAAGTTATTGGACAATCATCTTTGTTGAGTCATACACCGATGCTATAGGAGTACCTAATGAATTGCAATTGAACATATTATACTCTTGAAGTTTGGAAATTAAGTAATTTTGTCGATGTATTATCAACATCCTTCTTGCCGGTTTCTTAGGATGGTATTTCCTAATATATAATGAATTTCACCATCATCCGACATATCAAATGCTTTTTGAAGAGTACATTTAAGATGTTCAATAAGAGAAATTTTGTTACTTACTAAAATATAGTCATCTACATAAATGGTTAATATTAAAAAACCATTAGTTTTATCCTTTTTTATATAGATGTTTGCATTTGAAATTAATCTGAGAAATCCATGTAGAAGTAAAAATTGATCAATGCGTTGGTACCATTGTTGAGAAGATTGTTTAAGCCTATATAAAGATTTAAGAAGTAAGCAAACTAAATTAGGGTCTAATGAAAATTTTGACGTAAATAGTTTTACATAAGCTTCTAATCCTTCAAGTATACTCATGTAAATTTCTTTATTGAGGTTGCCATAGAAAAAGGCTATTTTCACATCTAATTGATGGACCTCTAAATTATATTAGGTAGCTAATGCTAATAACAATTTGACAAAATTTAGTTTCAATTGACAACTGGAAAAAAAGTGTTTGTATAATCTATTTTTTTTATTTGAGTAAAACCTCTAGCCATTAATTTGGCCTTATATTTATCTATACTACCACAGAATGGGTTTTGATTTTAATCACCCATTTACAACTTATTGGTATTCTTTTTGGAGGAAGTGGGGTTAATTTCCAAGTTTTATTCTTTAATAATGAATTAAATTTTGCATTATTAGCAACTTGCCATTCTCTAGCATCTTTTCTTTCCAAAGCTTATTGTAATGTATTGGGAGCTTGTAATGAAACAAATGCAACATTAGCTTGATGTTTTCTTTGATGATAAAGACAAGGCCTTTTAATTGGAGGCCTACCTTGAATTGACTCAATTAAGCGTTTTGGTGGCTGAATTTTTCTTGAAGGTCAAGAAGAGCTTAGAGGAAGACTTTGGTTGTTAATATTGGAGGTCACTTCTGGCTCTTTTTGAGGTAAATCTTGTCCTTTACTTTCTAATGAAAGTTGTGAAAATACTTCATATAAATCATCATGAGAAGGTGAATTATATGGACTTTGAGTATTTATTATACTACTTTGGTTTGGTAGTTCTTGTTGATTTGGTTGTACATTTTGTTGAATTGACTGTGCATTTGGTTGTTCATGTAGAGGTGGGATATTGGGAATAATATGATTTTGAAATAGATTAAAATCTATTAATTCTTCTTTGTCTTCTTATAAGTCAATATTTTGGTCAATGTGAATATTTTCATTAAATAAAACATCTCTTGATATTAAAATCTTTTGATTAGAAGTATTCATAAGGCGATAGGCTTTGGATTCTTCACTTTAGCCAAGAAATATTGCTTCAACAGGATGTGAATCCATCTTTTGTCGTGTATCCTTTCGAACTAAAATTTGTGCCTTACTCCCAAAAAAATTTAGATAAAATAAGTTTGGTTGTCGTTCAACCATTATTCAAAAGGTGTCTTGCTTTCTAAAATAGCTTTTGTAGGATTTCTATTTTGAAGGTAATTTGTAGTTATTAGTGTTTCATCCCAAAATGCTTTAGGTAGTATAGCATGTGATAACATTGCTAAAACTGCCCCTATTTAAAGTTCTGTTTTTCCTTTCAGATACACCATTTTGTTGTGGCATATAGGCTATTGTAAATTCCTTTTTAATCCCTTTTTGGAAACAAAATTTGTCGAAGTTCTTAGAAGTATACTCCCTTCCACGATCAGACCTTAATATTTTAATTTTATGATTTGTTTGTTTTTCAACAAATATTTATAATGTATAAATTTGTCAAGGGCTTCAAATTTTTGTTGCATGAGGTAAACATAGCAATAGCAAGATAAGTCATCTATAAATGTAATGAAATATCTGAAACCTACATGTGTCCTTATTTGCATTGGACCACATATGTCGGAGTATACAAGACCTAATATTTCTGTAGATCTTTGTGATCCTACCTTAGGAAACTTTTCTTTGTGTTGTTTTCCTTGAATACAAGGTTTATAGAAAAATGTTTCTTTTGTAGAAAAATTGTCCATTCCTTTTTAAATTGACTGGATTTGTTTTAATGTTTGTTGATTGATATGACCTAGTCTAAGATGCCATAACTCAACTTTATGCAAATTTGTAGAGCAACTATTTGCTCATTAGGAATTATTATATCACCTAATTTATATAAGTCATTTTCTAAACTGCATTTTGCAGTTACATGACCTAATTTGTTGTACTGTACAATGTTGAAATTCCTGACTTTATTTGAATTTCTCCCCCAACTTTATCTAGTTGTTTAGTTGAGAATAAATTCTTGGCAAGGCCTAGAATGTACAACACATCAGGTATGATTCTCTCCATACCATTTAAAAGTTTGACTGTGACATTGTCATGCTTTTGAATTTTATAAGATGTCAAGTCATCTTCTAAATAAACAACTTGTTGATTTACAAATTGCTCATAATTAGTGAAAGCATCTTGTTCATGACACATGTGTTGTGTAGCTCCGGAATCTACATACCATGTAGATATAGATTCTTCCTTTATTATCAAAGCTATCACATATAATCTTTGTGGTTTTGTAACAATATTAGTTTGTTGAGTTCTTTTTCCAGCAGTTATCCTAATTCTACAATCTTTGATAATATGTTCCAATTTTTTACAATAAAAACACTTTTTGATAGTGTTTGAATCCCTTTTCTCAAAAGGTTTATAACTACTTTCACCTTTTGGATCTGAAAACTTGTTGAATTTTTTATAAAAGTAAGGCTTCTTGCCTTTATTAAAAGATTTATTTCCTACATAAAGAGCTGATGTACTTTCTAATGTAGAACCTTTGTCTTTCATCAAAGTTTCGTCTTGTATCAAGTCACTGATTAGTGTTTGAAGAGTAATGCCTTAGTGTCTTTTGTAGGAACAAATGAATGTGGTGGAACTTGGAGGCAAGCTTCTCATTAAGGTAAAAATTGACTCATCGTCTTGGATAGATAATCCTGCAGCTAGTAGTTGTTGGAGACACGATTTAAATTTATGAACATGTTTTATAATACCCTCATTTTCTTTCATCTTGAGAGTATGTAACATTTCTTTAAGATTCATTTTTGTAATCACATCTTGTGATTCAAATATACTTGTCAATGTTGTCCATGCTTGATTTGCAGTAGAACAGGATTGCACATGTGGAACTATATGATTTTCAAGGCAATTTGTAATAATGGTTAATGCAATGGCATTTCTGTCCACCCAATTGTTTACACTTCCTGCTCCTTCGGTTGGTAAAGCTTGGTAGATTCTATTAGCTATCTGAGTTGTAGTTGGCTCACGGGTAAAGGTTCTTTACCATTTACCATTAACCATAATTTTTTTGTTTTGAAAGTTAAGGTCATTTTATGTTTCCATACATTGAAATATGATCCATCAAATTTGCTTATGTGAATTAAGTCTATTTTCTGTGTCATTTTGAATGTTATTATTTTATAAAATGATCATTAATTTCATAGAAGAGTACTTCATTTGAAATTTGAGAGTTTCATTTGTACTTTTAACTGTATAGATTTGAGAAATTATAAAGGAGATAGTTTTTTTATTGATATCTCTAGAGTTTTTACAAAAAGTTGCAAGAAAAATTTATTGATGTTTTTTTCTCCATTTTTTAGGTTCAATGGAGCTTACATATGTCATGAAGATTTCATCAAGAATGAAGATTTTATTAGGATCCTTGAACTTAGCTCTGATACCATGTTGAGATTGTAATATATTATTATATTATATAAAAACGTGTACAAAATACACTATTTAAATCGTAGAGGTGACTCTTACGATCAGGCATACCTCTTACTAAAAGGTGTTGTATATCTACATTATACTATATCATATGGACAATGTATTATACGGATACGGTATGTATCCAACAAAATTGTTATTCAAGAATTGCGTTCTTAGGTATTCCTCAGTGTTCATTCCCCCGCGGCACCGAGATTTTCAATGTGGGGAGTGTCATCCTTTTCTGAAGGGGCCTGTAAAAATATCATAAGGAGAGAAGATCCACATTCTTTCATTAAAATTGGACTCAAGCAACTCTTCTAAACTTATTTGAATTAAAAATTGTCTTTTTCCATCCTCGAGGCCTTCTCAAAGTCTTCCAAAGGATACAAAATACCTCTCAAGCATTTCAAAGTTTATCTAATTTTTTAATTGGTGCATTTTGATATGATTGTTAGAAATAGCTAACTGACATCTTAAAAAAATTACTAAAATATCAATCTTAAAGCACATGTCTAAATTGGGCTTATATATAAATCTTACAACCTCAACCCCTTAAGTAGCAAGTATTCAAACCTTGAACAATGAATGAAGGATAAAACATAACTCAAAAACATAAATACAATCCAATATTTTCATCCATCTAAGTGTTTACAAATTTTGGTATTTGATTCCTTACAATTGTATAATATAAATCTTTCATAACTCTTTTAGTAAATATTTTGTAGTCCAAAGCATCCAAGTATGTTTACTTCAAGAACTAACATCTTCATTTCAAAAAGTGATCGTTATAAATGACTTGAATAAAGGAATAAAACAAAAATCTTTTAAAATCACTGTAATTACAACTTGAATTTTGAATTTAATAAAAATCTTCTAGATAAAAAACATTCAAATTACAATCAAATTTAGAAACTTTTTTATAAATTTTGGCTTCATATTTTTTTGACAAATATAGGTGAATGTTACAATAGATCAAGTTGTATGAATATAAAATATAGGTCATTTAAAAAAAAATTAGTTTCAAATTATCTTTGGATAATTCTTCAAAGTTTCACTTTATACTACATTTTGGAAATTGGACCTAATTCCTAGTTGACAAGGAATTAGATATTCTAAACTCGTTAATTTTTATTATTATTTTTTAATTCATAAAGACTGGGATAAAAGTATAGAATTTTTTTAATTCAATGTACTATAGTCTATTATGTATACATTTTCATGATTGTTTGTTGTGAATTAGATTTTGCACTTCCAAAAAACCCAGGAAATAATAGTATAGGGGTTCTTTGTTTTAGGAAAAGGTTAAATCAGTCTAATGCTTTATGACTAAAAGTCACTTTTAAATAGATTTATGTTTACAAATTTAGTGTTATGTCATATCACTCTTATTCCCATGTGTAAAATTTGTTGGCCAGTCTGTTACCAATGTATGTATAAAGTCCCGGTCCTATATAGTGTTCTAAGGGAGGTCAAATCATTCTTTGTCAAATAGATCAGGGTTTGACAAATGAATCTTATATGATGCATGCATTAGGACGTAGTCATAGCAAGATAGTACTTTATAAAATAGTATACACGTAATTCGTTCATTATACATTTTTATGTTTTTATGTCAAATAGTCCAGTCAATCTACAACTAATGCGATCGTGCAAGAATGACTAACGTGTCCGTATTCTATGTCAAATAATTTCCAGTGTGCAACGTATGATGATGTCAAATAGTTCTTTCATTCTTTTCTCAAATTATGTCAAATGAATACAAACCACATTATTAATCTTTGAAAATATACAAAACATACATTGGAACAATTTGTAATTAACAAATAAACACATAAACAAGTAAACAAACGACCAAAACTTCAACAATTTATTTATAATAAAATATTATAAATTCTAAAACTAAATCACCACAAAACAACATGATTTTCAAAACATAAAACAACACAAGAAATAAATTAATAAATAATTAATAAATTAATTTAATAAGAAATTAATAAAATTTAAATTAATAAAATTAATAACTTGAATTAATAAATTTAAATTAATAAAATTAATAACTTGAATTAATAAATTTAAATTAATTAACTTATCCCTTAGCCCAAGCCCCAAGCCCATACTTCAAGGCCAAACTGCTCGACCGTGGAGTCTGGTCCTTTGACCGAGCGACCTAGTTCCTTGACTGCGAAACCAGGGAACCCAAGTTCGTACGCAAGGGCCCCAAACCAAGCCCTGTCGACCCTAAGGCCGCCTGTCGAGTCCCCTGATCGTGAAACTGGCCCCAAACCCGTGCGACTTGGTATGCCTACAACCGCGCGAAGGAGCCCCAGATTAGATTCGAATCGCTAATCGGGAAGTTGTCGGAGCCCTGAAGCCTGCCGTGTAGCGCTCGCAATTCAAGAAGATATCGGCCAAAAATTGATTGTGTTTTGATCGCAATTTAGCTCATACAATCCCTCTAATCTTGAAACACCATCGCGCGATCAGATTTATTGTGCGAATTGGGAATCAAACGAGAATTCGGAGAGGCACAGTATTAGGAGGATAGTTATATGCAATAATGAATAAATATATGATAACAATAAGTGTCTATATATACAAAGAAAGGTCATGTCCATAGATGAAAGGTCACAACCTTCTATCACATTTAAATACTAAACTATACACTATACTATATACTGAGTATATGTCTAACACTCCCACTAGTTGAGTATTTAAATACATTTTGTTGAAAATATTTCTTGAACTACATTTCTACAAAATTGTGAAGTCTTAAAACTATTCCTAGATTTATTTATATTTCTAGAATATCGTTTGTATCTTTGTTTATTGTTTTGTCTTTGAGAATTATGAGCATTGAATTTTCTTTGCCAATTATATTGTGATTGAAGTAATTGTAAATTATAAATGTATATATCATATAGTTGTTTGTATTGTGCTTGAAGTTGATAAAATTGAGTTTAAAAAATTTGATATTTAATATGTAAAGGTGGACAATAATATAATGGTGGAATTTGATCTCCCACATAAAATCTAGTCATTAATGCTTGACATTGACTTGAGTTTGAAATTTCCTTCATTCCAAGGCCATTCATAAATTTTTGGTGTTTTGTTCGTGGAAGACTTTTTGTAAAGATATCCACTATCATTTCATTTGTAGTAATGTATTCTAATTTAACTTGATTAGATTGTACAACTTCTCTAGTGAAGTGATATTCTGTTTCTATATGTTTAGTTCTAGAATGAAATTTAGGATTTGCACTAAGTGCTATTGCACTTTGGTTATCAACGTATATAGTTGTTGGATTTTCTTGGGGAAATTCTAAATCTTTTAATAATCTTCGAAGCCATACAACTTCAACACAAGCTTTAGATAAAGCCATATATTCAGATTCGGTACTTGAAAGAGCTACAAAGGTTTGTTTCTTACTTGACCATGTAATGACTCCGCCAGCAAGAAAGAAACAATAGCCGGTTGTAGAATGGCGAGTATCTTGATCGCTTGCCCAATCCGCATCTGAATATCCATATAAAATATGGCCGGTAGAAGATCGTTGGTAAACTATATTTTGCATAAGAGTGCCTTTAATATAACGCAAGACTCTTTTAGTAGCTTGCCAATGCAAAGTCCAGGATTAGAAAGGTATTGAGATAAACTATTGACACTATATGCAATATCTGGTCGTGTAAATACTTGAGCATGTATTAAAGAACCAACTGCTTGAGAATAAGGGATATCTTTAGTAGCTTCCTTGTCTTCAAGTGTAGAGGGACATTGTTCTTTAGATGGTTTATATCCCGCTTCTAATGGGGTAGAAACCGAATGAGATTCATCCATTTGAAAGCGTTCAAGTATAGTAGTTAAGTAGGGAGTTTGATTAAGCATGACTGAGGAGTCTGGACGATTGCGTGAGATGTGTATTCCAATATGAGATTGGAGTTCACCGTCATCAGTCATATCAAAGGCTTGGCTTAAAAGACTTTTTAAATTAGAAATTGCTTTTAAACTATTGCTTAAAAGAATACAGTCATCAACATAGATGGCTATAATTATAAAGTCGGAGATAGTACGTTTAGTATAAATATTGGAGTCAACGTCAGTGGTAAGGAAATCATTGTCAATAAGAAATTGATGTAAGCGGTAATACCACGCACGAGAAGATTGTTTTAAGCCATATAAGGCTTTAAGTAATTTGCAAACTAAAGAAGATTTACTTACATTAGGAGGGAGCGGAACACCATCAGGGATGGTCATATAAATATCTTCAAGAAGTAAGCCATTGAGAAAAGCCGTAATCACGTCCATTTGATGGGCTTCAAGATTATATTGAGCCATTAATGCAAAAAGAACGCGAGCAGAATTTAGTTTTAAAATAGGAGAATATGTTTCTGTATAATCAACTCCAGCTAGTTGAGTATAGCCTTTAGCCACAAGACGCGCTTTATATTTCTTAATAGAACCGTCATGATTGTATTTTATTTTAAAAATCCATTTGGAACTTATAGGTTTTCAGTCAGGAGGACATGGAGTTAATATCCATGTTTGATTTTTTAATAATGAATCAACTTCAACTTTGATTGCTTTGTCCCACTTAGTGGCATTTGGGCCTTCTAAAGCCTCTTGAATTGTATTAGGTTCTAGATTGGCACGGATAATTAAAGCTCGTTTTTTGGTTTTAGATTTAGGAGGTTTTCTTCCTTCTATGAGTTCTAAAAATCGTTTGCGAGGATTAATTATTTGTTTAGGCCGAACATTGGGAGGAGATTGAGGTTCTGGTGGTATAGTAGGCAAATTATTTAATGGTGGTGGGACATTTGGATTGGAAGAGTCAATGGATAAACGTGAAAATTGAGTATTTAAATCACTTGGTGAAATTGGTAATTCTGGATCATCATAGAGATGATAAGGTAGCCAATGGATGGTATTGTCATCATGAATAGAAATTGGACTTAAAGAAGAATTACTTGAAGTTGGTGGTATATTGGAAGTATTTATTGAGGAACTAGGGGCATTTATTGGTTCTTCTTGTAAATGAAATTGTGAGTTTTCATTTTGTAGATTAGAAATTGATGTAGAAATATTGGGTATGGTTATTGGTTTTAAAAAGGACATAGGAAAGGAAAGATCAACTTCATTAGGATCTTTGCTATACCAAGGGGATGGATTAGAAGTGGAATTAGATAATTGTTCATCAAAAATAACGTCACGGGAAATTATTATTTTTCTATTTGCTTTTTGCATAAGGCGATAAGCCTTAGCCTCAGGGCTATAACCAAGAAATATACAAGGAATTGTATGATCGTCTAGCTTTTTTCGATTATCTTTTTGAATGAAAACATATGCATTTGAACCAAATATTTTTAAATATGAAAGATTTGGTTGAAGTCCCGTCCAGATTTCAAATGGTGAAAGCCCTTTTAAAGCTTTAATAGGAGAACGATTTTGCAAGTAGTTTGCAGTTACTATAGCTTCCCCCCCAAAAGATTTAGATAAGCCACTATAAGATAACATTGCTATAGTAGCACCAATTAATGTACAATTTTTTCGTTCACTTACCCCATTTTGTTGAGGTGAATCTGGTGCTGAATATTGACGTTTAATTCCATTTTGTTGACAAAAAAGGTCAAATTTATTAGATATATATTCTTTGCCGTTGTCAGATTGGAGAATAAGAATTTTCTTCACTATTTCATTTTCAACTTGTTTTTTATATATTTGAAATTTGTCGAAGACTTCTGATTTATGCTTTAACAAATATAAAATTGTATATCTCGATTTATCATCAATAAATGTTAAAAAATATAATGTATTAAAATGTGTATGTAGAGTAATTGGTCCACACACATCACTATGGATTAAAGCTAGAAGTTCACTTGCTCTATTGGATGTTGATTTTGGAAAAGGGAGTCGATGTTGTTTTCCCTTTAAACATGAATGACACAAAGGTAACGTATTAACGTCATTATTGTCTAGGCCAATAGAGTTAAGCTTTAATTGTTGTAATCTTTGTTTATTTATATGTCCCATTCTATAATGCCATAAAAGGGCTTGATTATTGTTTACTATTGCTGGAAGTGCTGCAATCTTATTGTGTGATTTGCTTGTCAAACCAAGTTTATATAAATCATTTTCTAAATGACACTGGATTATGATTGTACCTAAATTATTTTTTAAAGTACAAGTACCATTTTTAATGATAAGAATTCCACCAGCTTTATCAAACTGGGTTGCTGAAAATAAGTTCTTAGTAAGCTTTGGAATATGTAAAACATTTGGAATTTCTTAGTGTCATTATTTAATAATTAGATGGCTACATTACCTTGTCCAAAAATAGTATGGGTTGTGTTATCACCCAAATATACTATAGGGCCATTGTCCCACTTTTCATATGTAATAAAAGCATTAATATCATAACACATGTGATGTGTAGCACCAGTGTCTACATACCAATGATTATCAACTTGCTCTATAATTTTAGATGAATTATATAAGGATGCAACATATAATCTTTGATTAGTTGTAGTAAAATTAGATTGCCGCTTACTGGTGTCATTGGATTTTAAAAATCGACAATCTTTAATATGATGCCCTAATTTCTTACAATTAAAACATCTAATTATTTTCTGATTATATGGAGGTTTGTTACTTGAAGACTCTCCATATTTGGTAGTATTTTGGTTTTTCTTCCAATTTTTCCTAGAATTTGGATTTCGTTTACCAATATAAAGTGCTAATTGACTATCAAGTGTAGAATTTTGGGAATTAAGATCTTGTAAAAAGGTTTCTTCTTGAATTAAATCAAGAATTAAAGATTGTAAAGTTAAATTTGGTTGTCTCCGTAATGAGCTAACAAAAGTATGATATTTAGTGGAAACACTTTCTATTAATGCATGAACGGCATCTTCATCAGAAAGTGGAGCACCAGCAGCAGCAAGTTGCTGGATTAATAATCGAAACTTATGTATATATTTTGTCATATTTTCATTATTATTCATTTTTAATGAGTGTAACTTACTTTTTAAATGCATTCTTGTAATAGCATCTTGAGATTCAAAGATCTTTGAAAGTTCCTGCCAGACATGCTTTGATGTTGTACTACTTTGTACATGAGAAGCAATTGAAAAATCTAAACAATTATTAATTACTGCAAGAGTAATTACATCCCTTTCTTCCCAATCGGCTATACTGCCTTCTCCAGTTATGGGTAGGATAGCAGCGCCAGCTGCAATTTCAGTATCCGTGGGATTTATGGGTTTGACCTCTGTTCCATTAACTAGAGGCCATAATTTTTGAGCTTTCAAAAACAATGTTAATTTATGCTTCCAGATATTAAAGTAAGTACCATCAAATTTCCGAATATCTTTTGTCTCAGGAACTTTTGAAAGAGACATTATTTAATAATATTTTTATTATGTTTATGTGTTTTAAAATACTTTTGCATCATAGAATGAATTCAATCATTCTAATCACGTGCATAATTGTTCTAAAAATGAATGAGTATCCTCTCGCTCTGATACCATATTAGGAGGATAGTTATATGCAATAATGAATAAATATATTATAACAATAAGTGTCTATATATACAAAGAAAGGTCATGTCCATAGATGAAAGGTTACAACCTTCTATCACATTTAAATACTAAACTATACACTATACTATATACTGAGTATATGTCTAACACGCAGGTCGCAGAACAAAGTGCAGTTGGTTCCGAATTTCAATCAAGTTTCCCCCAATTATTGAAATTTCACCAGGCCTTCATCCAATTTGCAAAAAAGACTCAAGATCTGTACTGATTGTGAATGCCTCGAGAAAGAGGAAGCAAAATCATTTACCGGTGACCACCGCGCTTGATCTTTGCGCTCTTCTTCGTGGTATTGGAATCCGGCACCTTGAAATTGATGCCTTGATCCCCTCCCTTCTTCCGTTGTTTCTCTTTTGATAGGCCAGCAATTCGGTCAAATTGATCCGTCTTCCTTCCCCGTCAATGACTTCACAAAAATTTGCATCCCACCACGGAATTGCAGCACAAAATGCAACGTCGATTCTTCTGAATCTCGCTCAAGTTAGCATGTTCTTCTTTTCAAGCTTCCAAACCATCCTGCCATGCCGCAAAGCTCACGAATCACCCTCCACCGAACTTGCACAACGTCCGACCTTCCAGAGCCGCCAGCTTCATGATCTTCATCAACAGCAGAAGCACTCGGTGACAAGCCTTGCTTAGGAATTCCTGCTTGGCCAATTCAATCTCACAATTTGCACAAAACTTCGAAATTCACAAATGCAATTCTCATAACCACTCATCACAGGTATTTAAAACTCATAGGTTTGCTCTCACTCTTTCCTTTCACAGTTTATTTCAGTAATCTTCTCTAAAAATTCTCCTCAGAATCTCACAACCATAAATTTCAATACACATCCAAATCTCACGCAACACACAATATGAGCTCACACATACAAAACATAACATAGTAAAAATATAATAATATATTAAATAAAATTTTGGGTCTTACAAATGCCAAAATTTACATAGTTTTGTGTCTATTTATAGTTTTAATTTTCTAAAAATTTGAATGGGTGCGAATGGATCGCACCCCATTCATCCATTTTGATTTTGATTTTATTTATTTATTTTTAATCCATCCTATGTTAAAAGTTCCATTCACACTTGGGAATGCATTTTAATTTTAATTTTAAATTAATTTTTACTTTTTCCTACTAAGGGGCCCCTAATAGGCTAAAATATTCTAAATTCATTTATTTTAAAAAAAAATTCTTTCTACATTTGCCTACAATTTCTAAATTTTTTTAATGCTTATAATCTTCAAAAATATGCACAAATTTTTTTAAGATGCATTTTATTATTTTAGTTTTTTTACTTTAAAAAAATGCATATTTTTATCATTTTCTTAAATTTTAGTATATGGTTTTGAATCTTGCATTGTTCAACATTTATAATTTGAATGACATTGTCCACTTTATCATATTGCACCCAAACTTATCGTAAGAATGTATTTTAAAATACTTCTAAGTTGGTAACCATGACATGTCAATTCAATTTATTGTACATCATTTTATTACAACTCAATATCTTTGGGACCTTCATTTGCTCACTAATGTCATTTGGCATGGAACTACTCCCTACAAGTTTCTTTGATAATTAAAAGATGTTTAATATGCTTAATACCATTCTATGACAATGACAGGTTTTTTGAAGTTTTTCTAACTCTAAATATAAATTTTGAATTTCAAAGATTTTAAAATAATTTGCATGAAGGTATTCTATCTACAAGAATATAATTTTTCATTGGCACATTTATAGATTAGAAAATGACAATTTTGATAGTCTATTTGGTGAAACATAGTCCTAGTCCTTTGTAAATTTGATGTACATTGTTAAAAGTCTTTTTTTATGTGATCACCGATATTGTTTTGAGTGGCATCCCTCTATAGATATTTTTGATAATTGTTGAAACAATTTCAAAGAACTTATTATTGTTCCAAAATATAAGCAATTAATCAAAAAATTATTTTCATTAAATATAGACATTAAATTTAAAAATATCTTAATTATTATTTTACAATATCATAAATTAAAAAATATATGTATAATGAAATGCTCCTTAGAAACTTTTTAACACTAAAAGAATATCTTTGAAGCAACAATCTAAGATGACCAAAAAAATATGTATCTTACAGTGAATCATTTAAAAAAATTAATATGACAAAATTTAAAGTATGATTTTTAGGTTTGCATAGACCATTAGCCAAAAATTAAAATATTTTCTTTAAAGTTACTAGACACACCTATTTGAAAACATCTAATTAGAAGACTATGATCTCAAAGTGTTTTTTCTTTAATATTGTCTAAGTACTCAAAATACAAAGTAAAGGACTTTGAAGTTTAAAAAAGTCGTCATAGTCATTAGAAAATATTTGGCCCCTATGGAGGGCCATTTAACTTTCAATCAATGTACAAATCAAAGGAAAAAAAAAATTTCTTTTGTTTCTTGAAATTTCTTTTAGTCCCATGTCTTGCGTAGCACACTAGATGATCACTAGGGGAAAAAATATTATTAATTTTTATTTTTATTTTTTATAATTATACATTTTAATGTGGTTACGTGGTTAAACAACCATGCATAGGGCCTAGTGTACTCTAATGTCTTATCCAATGAGGGTTAACCATGGAACACTAAGGCCTTATCACCAAAACAATCAATTTGAAATATATTTTAATACATATTTTTCAGAGATTAAATCAAATGTCTTCTTTGGTGCATAAAATTTCAAATTTTTTTGTGAAAAATTTAAATTGTCGTTAATTATTTAAAGAAAAAGTGATGAAAATTCATGTTGAATACAAAATATGCTCAAAAAATCTGAAATTTTTACCATATGTATATATTAAAGTGTACACATTAGATGTTTTCTAGCTCCTTTGGAGAGCCGTTTTAGGCCTGTCCCCAATGTTAGGAACAAGCCATTGCTGTCCAAAATTGAAAATTATTATAGAATTATTAAAACATTAAAACATTACGAAAAAAAAAAAAAAAGTTTAAATGATCAAATATTGTTTTCTAATGTGGTAGTCGTTTTGCCACATCAAGCTATTGATTTTGGACTGATTTGACATAGTTTCCACATTCCCAACAGTGTAGAAACTCGCAACCCTTTAGAACCCTGAAATCTCATCTAATGACATCATTGTCATTGTATGAACATGTAAACCCATGTTATTATATCATTTGAAAATTTGAAAATAAAAATCCACTTTTATAGGCCCAAAGCTTAAATTGCAACAAATTTTTAAAATTTTTCAAGTTTTCAATAGAAACTGCACTTAATAAACATCATTTCATTAGTTGGACTCAAAATTTAAAAAAATTTATGGCTAAAATTCACATCAAGAATGGGCCAAAATACACTGCAAAGATTATTTGAAGATTTCAAGCATCTTCTTTTATTAAAAATTCAATAATACAATAATTAAAAAATAACCAATATCCAATATGATACTATTCACTATCAATTAGGCTTTCAAGGCTACAAAAAAGATTAAATTGTGCAGAAATCATTGCGATCCATACAATCTTTCTCCATTTACATTCAAATGAATTAGCATATATTTTTTCAAATAGTCTCAACTCCATTTACCTCATCAGCATATACATCAAACACCCGTCCGTTCATATAAACTGCCAAATAAAAAAACATCCTCAGCTCCATTACTCAACTACAACCTTCTTGCACATTCTTTCTCATGATATAGAAATTTCATGCTCACACTAATATATAAGGAAATGACAAAGCAAATAACCTCAACAAATTTAGAAATTAAAAGAAGCACCATTTATCAAAGCATGACTATGAACATGCCCCATATTATCCCCTACTTCCTCCCTAAAGATGATTGGCCTTCCCCATAACAAGTAATATATAAAGGCTCAATAAGCTTTCTAGATACTTACATCCAAAAACTAAAAATCTCCCCCCCCCCCCCCCCCAACGCATTACTTGCACAACAATTCACAAGCATGGAAAAATGAACAAATAATCCAAATATTGATAACTCCTTATCTAATAATTTCCAGACCATCTCCTCTAATTTAGATGCCTAAATTATGCATCTTTTAAATTTTGATAAATTAAAAAATTCATAAATCAAACTCGCAAACAACTATTTAAACCAATATAATATCTATCCCTCCTATGCATACGTTGCAATTTACAACAAATAGACACATGTAGACTCATTTTCTTATGTTGCACCAATCCAAATATCAAAGCCCTCCATATACAATAACACAACAAAGCAATATATAAACTTTGAAAAATAATACTTTCATATATAAAGTCCAAATGCATCTTACTTATGAATGTAGGAAACTTCAAAGTTTCTCCCAAGAGCACATCGTTTCACTATAATTATACACTTGTTACTACTTTAATATCATGAATTGTATATGTGATGCCTGCTTATGTCCTACTCGTTGTTTCAAAATAAATCTATGATTTCTCGAAAATTGCTAGATTTAAGCATAGGTGCTCCTATTGGGATGGGAATGCATAGTTATTGTTGCTTCTACTCATCTCCAACAAGTGTCAAAGTTTTAAAGTCTGTGGTCATGGGGTCATATTAAAAATTGGTTCCAAAATTATCAATTTTCTTCTATTTTGCAAACAACTCTAATGCATGGAAGAAGGATATGAATCATCTTCTACAACTCTCCTAGAAAGACATTGACTCTTTGATTCATGCCATAGAAAAAACATTTTAGAACATGGACAATAAAAAATTGAACAACATTTTGGAACATGGACAATGAAAAGTTGAACAACAATTTCCTCTTCTAATAGCAAAGCATGGTTCAAGCCATACTATTGAACAACGGTAATCACTACCAACTGCTACATAAGGGGTTAGGACAAGTTGCAACAATGAAGTGAATTGTCAATCACTATACAATGCTTGGTTGACACCATTAAATGCACCCAACAATTCATTTTTGTTGACCATTAGAACATTTAATTTAATTTGAGACAACCAATTTTCAGATATTTTGAGATATAGAAAGTACTATGTTTTACCTCTATGCAACACCTTTCCAAAATGATCCTGCAACTACCCCATCAAAATTCACTTCATTGAATTCACATATTTCAGTGACAAATTCTCTGTAGACTTTGTAGCACATAAATTCAATAAATACCATTCATTCTTTAGAGCATCTGCAGTGTGCACTCGGTAAACAATCCATGTATCAACATTTAAATGGGTTGAAAACAAGGCCTCCATAGTGCCAGGGTATTTTAAGAACAAAGTGATCCAATGCAAAGCTGGCAATCCAAACGTCAAATGGATTTTTTCACATTATTAAAAGAAATAAAGGACAAGATTCTACATTAAGAAAGACTTTTCATGCAAACAAGGGAAGGTTGCATTGACTGTTGTGCATTACAATGCGGGAAAAGGTGTGAGAATAATAATTTTTCGTGTAACGAGCCAAACCGTGGGGCCTTAATATTTCCAAAAATTGTCAGGGTTAGGATGAGTAATGACGGGCCCGGGAATAAAGAGGGACCAATGCCGACCGGATGCATTGGAGCACGGTTTTCATTACAAATCTCTTTGACCTCGATACAATGTCGATAGCGTCGCGTTTGTCAAGACCAAAGCAGATGCTCTTACCAATGTTGATAACCTAGGTTGGAATACACAACCACTAATGGTAATAACTATAGTTCTCCATGGAAGGACTTCTACACCACCCATACAATCACTTCACCAATATCTTGAAATTTCCATTTCTACTACAAAAATGCACACTCTAACATTGATAACATTGTCATTTAAATACACCACTTGCATACTATTATACAAACAAAAATTAAAACAATTAACACTTTTCAATATACATGAACTACTCTAAAACAAACAATGTACTTTACACCATTGCTATCCTAAATCTACACTCATTGCATCCCTATTGCATTCCTAACAAATTATCCAACTTTCAACCTACTCCTCTACCTTATCAAATTAAATTAATTAGTATAAAGTCTCCCTTCTTATGTAGGTATATAGTCTATATATCATTGGATCCAGGTTTCCAAAGCCTAACGTGAGACCTTGAATGAATACACTCTCCAAATATAATAAGAGGCTCAAATTTTGCCTAGGTATTATGAATTGCCCCTAGAAAAGTCCCGAATATAGTGCAAACAATTTGTAAAATGGTCTGACTTCTATGTGCTACAAAAATGACTTTGCATGTGCACAGTTTGAGGGACTTCACAAAGTAGTTGTAGCTAATTTTGTGATTAATTTTTGCCGTCAAATGTGAACTTATGACGTTCTTCTAAAATATAAATATTTGTCTGTATAGAGGTTGTAGAGTGATTCTTAAATATTAGTGAATTCAGTATAAAATTGGTGTGCTTTTATTTAGGAGCCATGTGCACTAAAGAAAATGACAACTTGTGGGCGCAAGATTACCCACCCTCGGTAATCGGGCGAACACCGACCAGGTTCTATGCCTTTATCCACCTTTTAAATATAGGGGGGTGTTGTGAGCGCGGTCCACTGTGCCTTCCAAGCAATGGATCTTTTTGTGCTAACGTTTTCTGAGTGTCGTGGATGGCAGCGAATACTACTAGAATTGCATGGGTAACTAACAAGCTGACTGTGATGAACAAAGGTGATTGGAAATTCCTAACTCCCTAACTGTCTATCCTATGTATAGGGTTGGCTGGGTAGTTGGCGTCATTTCTAACAACCCTAACTATGTGAGCGGGGAACCTTTACGTTCCTTCCATGAGTGTTGAAGACTATTGTTGGAGGTTTGACACTTCTCTCGGAAGTTTCAACCCTACGGCTAACCCTAAACTTAATTTTTTCCTCTAATTCTCAACTTCTAAATATAACTCTAGATTTTTACTCCTAAATTTAACTCCCAATTTTTACTCCTAATATTTAACTCTGGATTTTTACTCCTAAATTTAACTTCCAAATTTTTATCCCTAAATTTAACTCTAAATTTTTACTCCTAAATTTAACTCCCAATTTTTACTCCTACTTTTAACTCTAAATTTTTACTCCTAATATTTAACTTTGGATTTTTTACTCCTAAATTTAACTTCCAAATTTTTATCCCTAAATTTAACTCTAAATTTTTACTCCTAAATTTAACTCTAAATTTTTACTCCTAATATTTAACTTTGGATTTTTTACTCCTAAATTTAACTTCCATATTTTTATCCCTAAATTTAACTCTAAATTTTTACTCCTAAATTTAACTCTAAATTTTTACTCCTAAATTTAACTCTAAATTTTTACTCCTAAATTTAACTCCCAATTTTTACTCCTACTTTTAACTCTAAATTTTTACTCCTAATATTTAACTTTGGATTTTTTACTCCTAAATTTAACTTCCAAATTTTTATCCCTAAATTTAACTCTAAATTTTTACTCCTAAATTTAACTCTAAATTTTTACTCCTAAATTTAACTCTAAATTTTTACTCTTAATATTTAACTTTGGTTTTTTTACTCCTAAATTTAACTTCCAAATTTTTACCCCTAAATTTAACTCTAAATTTTTACTCCTAAACTTAACTCTAAATTTTTACTCCTACTTTCAACTCTAAATTTTTACTCCTAATATTTAACTCTGGATTTTTTACTCCTAAATTTAACTTCCAAATTTTTATCCCTAAATTTAACTCTAAATTTTTACTCCTAAATTTAACTCTAAATTTTTAATCCTAAATTTAACTCTAAATTTTTACTCCTAAATTTAACTCTAAATTTTTACCCCTAAATTTAACTCTAAATTTTTACTCCTAAATTTAACTCCCAATTTTTACTCCTACTTTAACTCTAAATTTTTATTCCTAATATTTAACTCTGGATTTTTTATTCCTAAATTTAACTTCCAAATTTTTATCCCTAAATTTAACTCTAAATTTTTACTCCTAAATTTAATTCTAAATTTTTACTTCTAATATTTAACTTTGGATTTTTTACTCCTAAATTTAACTTCCAAATTTTTACCCCTAAATTTAACTCTAAATTTTTACTCCTGAACTTAACTCTAAATTTTTACTCCTACTTTTAACTCTAAATTTTTACTCCTAATATTTAACTCTGGATTTTTTACTCCTAAATTTAACTTCCAAATTTTTACCCCTAAATTTAACTCTAAATTTTTACTCCTAAACTTAACTCTAAATTTTTACTTTTACTTTTAACTCTAAATTTTTATCTTGACTTATCCTGGGTCACTATTCACTTGAACAGGCTAATTAAGGAAAAAAGAATCAATGCTAATAAGGAGAAACACTGAGTTTTGATTCAAAGACTTACCTCGTCACTACCGGTGTCGGAAATGCGCTCGTTTCCTCCGCGCGCCCATTTCCATACTCCATGGTGGTCCTTGGGTCGTGGGAATTTTTCCCCAAGTTTATCGCTTATGTTATAAAAAATTGTGGATCTCGTGTGATCTAACCTCTTTCTTTCCCTTCCTCCTTCTTTCCTTCTCCTTTTCTTTCCTTTTCTCTCTTTCTACACTAATACTATTCTACCTAAGCTTTGATGGGTGTCTTACAACTATAGATTCAAACCCCAAGAAGTTTTAATGTCCCTCCTAACCTCTTACACAACCTTGTCTTCGTGTCATCCTAATCCTACCTCCTAATGGTCACTATGAATTCTCGAGATTTCCCTTCTAACACCTATTTAGCTAAGCCTAGGGCACTATTTATCGTCTCTCTCCCCCTTCTCCTATTTAATTCTATGACTCACTAACCTCCCTCCATTGTGTATAGGTGTGATTTTGGTGAGAGTTGAGAGTTGTTTGATGCAGGTATGGAGGTGCGACTTATCCTTTTTTTTTCCTTTCCCCTAATCTCTTTTTTTTTTTTTTTTTATCCCTTGACTTCAACCCTTTAACCTCCCCCTAATCCCCACTAATTCCAACTCTCTTTTTCTCCCAAGTTTTCTCCCAAGCCCTGGACTCCATGGACCAACGCTGCCCAGACCCCCAGCGACTGCTCCCGACCCCCTTGCGACCTAACCAGACCCCCTTGCGACCTAACCAGACCCCCTTGCGACCTAACCAGACCCCCTTGCGACCTAACCAGACCCCCTTGCAACCTGCCAGACCCCTAGCGACTGTTTCCCGACTCCCTAGCAACTGCTCCCAACCCTAGCGACTGCTTCCCGACTCCCCAGCGACTGCTTCCCGACTCCCCAGCGACTGCTTCCCGACTCCCCAACGACTCACCCCGACTCACCAGCGACTGCTGGACCCCTAGCGACCTGTCCCGACCCCCTAGCAACTGAATCTATTTTTTGGGGTTCCTTAACCCTTTAACGACCAGGTCGATGACTGATTACTCAAACTGACAGATTTTCATCAATAATAGACTGGCTATTAAGAGCAAGCCCACAGCTGACTCCCCAAACAGGGACGTTAAGTGGGGGCTTGGCTTGTGGTTCTGATGGCTGCGACCGGCCTCCTCCTCTACCTCACTGCACACACCAAGAGAGGACACTAAGTGGATATTTCATCAAACTTGACATTTGATGAATTATTTATTCAAAATTTTACATTTAATCAATGAAAAATCCAAAAGCTTTAGAAGTAATTTTCAAAGATAATCTCAATAGGAGTCGAGTATGTAAGGAGGGAAGAAAATCTCTGTATATACACATGGGGGTGGTAGGAGGAGGAACAACCCATGTGGGATAAAGCACTTAGAATGAGAAGGAGCTTCACTATTCATTCATGGTGAAGTTCCTTCTCATTCTAAGTGACTTATCCCACATGAGTTGTTCCTCCTCCTACCACCCCCATGTGTATATAGAGAGATTCTCTTCCCAAAGTAAGCAAAGCAAGTTTGCTATCTTCATCCTCTATTGTTTGGGTGACAATGGGAAGTAACACTTCTATGCGTTTGAAGTTAAGTTTTTTTAGCCATGTTAAAGGTTGAGATTTGTTAGAACTTAGCAATTTTTAAAATCATCACAATTTGATTTTTAAACTCAAAGCAATTTCTACTCTGAAGTTGGCCTCACAGGCCCAGTCACCGTCTCTCCGTAGCTTGGGGGGCTTGTTCTAATGAAATTGCGTCAGTTTGACACTTTCTCGTAACCTGTCATCGACCTAGTCGTTAAAGGGTTAAGGGAACCCACCCAAGCAAATCTAAATCAGACTTTTGGTTTTCTCTCTCCGGTTTTTGGTGCAGTTTCTTGTTTTACGGATGCCGGCTCACAAGGGGTGGGGTGACTCTTAAACTTAGACTTAATTTCGGACGCTAAACCTTGGACTTTTCCGAGAACGTCTCGGATTCTAGACTTTGGAACGAAAGTACATAGGAGTTCAAAGCTTCGTCGTAGAATTGGTTTTAACACCAACTTTAGGACTTATGATACCCCTGCGTTCAAAGCTCCGCCGTCTAATCTTGTTTTTAACACGTACTTTAGGACTGGGACTAGTCACAGGTTCAAAACTTCGCCGTTCCCCGGGGGGTGGGGCCCACTCACAACCAACAACGAAAAAGACAACTCTGGTTAGGACTCAATATGGGGGCACACATGCACACAAGGTCAATGATCACGGGTAAAATATCATATGCTAAAGGCCCTCCAAAGCGGCATCGCCAAGGTACGGTGGGGGGTGACTTTAGGATTAGTACAAGGCATAAGAAGTCACACAAGTATAGGGGAGACCCGTTCAACTCACAACAAGGATACAAGGTAAGGTAGAAGGATCCAAAAGGACCTTCAAAGAAAGCTTGAAATAGAGCAAGAATGGGAGCCAAAAGTGCTCCCAAAACACCGTAGAGGTTTTTTGGCCTAAATGCCAAAAATTCCAAGATAACTTGGACCCACGGACCCAAAACAAGTATTGGGGGTACCCGTTCAACTCACAACAAGGATACAAGGTAAGGTAGAAGGATCCAAAAGGACCTTCAAAGAAAGCTTGAAATAGAGCAAGAATGGGAGCCAAAAGTACTCCCAAAACACCGTAGAGGTTTTTTGGCCTAAACGCCAAAAATTCCAAGATAACTTGGACCCACGGACCCAAAACAAGTATTGGGGGTACCCGTTCAACTCACAACAAGGATACAAGGATAAAAATTAACAGATTTTTGTTGAAATCAACAAAACAGTGACCAGGACAACACGACCAAATCAACAGAATTCTGTCAAAATTCCTGAGTTTTCTACTAGTGACTTGAAGTGCAACCTTTGAGGCTGGCTCCTACTTTCAATGGACACCAATACTTGTATAGCATTTTTTTTTTCTGTATTACCTTATACAATCTTTTACCGTGCTCACAAAAGCTAAACCAACAAGTGTAAGACAAGGAGGTTACTACAACCCAAAGCATTGATAGCAAAAGGTAGTAGGTCAGGTCACCATCTACACACACATGAGGCTTTTGCGAAGTTACTACCTATAGGGATGAGACTAAGATTGCACAATGCAAATGCACTAGCCACACATATTTCATAAAAATTAGGGTGACACAATGCTTACCACCACCAAAAAAAAGGTGAATGACTTGCAACAACAAAGACTACCAATACAAGCCTCCACTACACAAGACTCACATTAACATGGGGGAAGAATGATTTCAATGCCATAGTAGGCACTGTGGATATAATTACAATTAGTTTGAACCACCAAGTTGCGTGGTGTAGGATTCTAACATTGGAGGCACACCAAAGTGCTCATGAACCCCCATAAATGGCAGCAATGACAAATCCGAGGTGCAGTGACAACAATGCGCCAACGGACTTTTCAATGGACACTGACATCGGAGGAGCATGGAGGCAATAGAGGATCCAGAGACAATAAAGTACCACAACAACACTATATGATAAGCCCATCCACTTTTCCTTTTTGAATTTGTCTTCATTTCCTACGACATGGACAACCTTCTCTAGGCGTTTTTTGAACTCCACCACTTCAATTTTAGACTTTGCTTGCACAACAAAGAGATATGCCCAATATTTTGGCACTCTATATTAGAAACACCCTCCCACTAAAGTGGTCACTTGCCAAGCTGTCTAGTAGAGACGCTTCACAGGGCCATCACTTCATTTTGTATTTCCAATGCATGCATTAAGGACTTACACAAACTATGTTGACCTTTGTATTTATGACTTTTTGGATTGGCCTGCTCTTTTGAAAGCCGTTTTGCACTTCATAATTATTGCACTCTAGAAACATGAATATATACTTATGAAGCTTCTACTTCCATAAATTATATAAAATTCATTTTGACTTCTAAAAATTTTGATTCGACTTCCCACTAAATTGCTTTTCATTTCTCTTTCCACAAAAACAATAAAAATCCTTTTTTGATCATTTGATTTGTCTACATAGCTGCTCTTTTTGTAACATGCCCGCATTATAAGCCGCTTACCAAATTTAAATTGGGTCTATACTAGAAGTTGGATTGAAGGTCGGTTTGAACTCTCCAAGTTTGAACCAATAGGATCACTCAATTTTTCCAAATCCAACCTAGGGGCTATATACTAGGACTAGGTCGGAACTACAATTCATATTATATGTTGTCTTTAGTGGCAAAGTTTGGGTGCCAAACCTTCTAGCCCCAAGGGAGAAATCAAGACGAGGTTTTGGAAAGCTTGAATTCCCATCAAGGGCTAGATTGGGGTTAGATTAGGCTTTTCCCCTGGATCATACAAATCTCAACCGTCTATCATTGCAAGTTCCTTTTTTTGGTACATGTTTATTAATTGTGTTCGTAAGAAACTTCCTTCCATATGCATTGCTAAAGTTTTGGAACATTGGGGTTGAGTCAAAGAATTTATAGTACTGTTTATTTCTTCTTCAAATATTCCATACAGTTCTTCTTAATTAAACATGAAATGTTTATTTCATACATGCTTAATAATTAAGTTTTTTTAGCAAAGACACAAATTACATGTTGTGGTATACACACAAATTTTGGCAAATTATATGCTTAATAATTAAATTTTTTGTACATACACAAACCTATAAATGAAAGTCATTATTGAAATTATGCAATAAGCTTTGATATCTATAAAAATGATGTTTGTTTTTACCAATTTTGATGGCAGATACTTGAAAAAAGAATATAATAACAAAATATTACAGTATTAGAACTAACATGTATGGTAAAAAATGATTTATATTTGTCATTGAATTCATGCAAATTTTCATAATAAAATTTTTTCATAATTTTTAAAAATTTAATTTTTTTTTGAAAGAGATAGAGATATAGACAGACATTTTATCTCAAATTTGGGCATTGTCTTGCAGACCAATTATCATGACATTTGCGTATTTCTTCAAGACTATGTACATCAAGTTTTGTGGTTTCAATGCTTGTAGAAGTTATAACAACTACATTTCTACAGCATTAGTCATATCTATACAACCAAGATTTAATCGGGAAGGAGGGTGGGAACAATATCAACACTTCTCCTAGTAGCTCCATATCACTGAACGTTTGATAGAGAGTATATTTATGGGAACTCATGGTGTGGTGAGAAATCATAAACTATTGAGTTTCATGAATGTTAAACCAAACACAAAATAGCTTATTCTTGAACCTTAATACTATATCTTGAACTCTATTAGCAAGAGCACCATATTAATACACAACATATATAGAGTAAGATATATTGATACAAGAAGAAATGGAGTAAGTAAACTTCCATGATTAAAGAGCACCGCTACAATCTTAGGAAATCATGCCTCATCTGTGCCCATGCCAAACCCAACAAACAATAGTGTCTCAGAGGACATACAACAAGTGACTTAAGCGTGGCTTCACGTTGTTATTCGAAGCAAAGATGTTGCATACAATAAAATCACAATTGCAAGTGTCATACGTGTTTTAGAAAGAAATATAAATACTTGAGAATTACACGTAAACTATATAATCCACCTCTCAACAATGTAATACAACTTATAGCACTTGAGTTGTAACTTTGGTATCCGTAGAAGCTATACAACAAGTGATGTGCACATAGCTAGTGAAACCAGTCAAGGACAACAAGAGCTTGTTTGGTCGTTTTAAAAGTGTCAATCTTGGTTGGACTCTTCTTACCCGTAGCAGAATTAGATGTGGTAAACTGGTAATACCCGTTCCTCAAGAAGATCCGGTTTCTTTTCTTGTTGTTTTTCAATCCCAAGCGGGTGCTACATAGAGTTAGCTTAGTAGTTGCTTGAGTATTGTGTAGAATAGTGTATATTCATTGTATAGTCTCAATTACTCAAAGACAAGAGGAAGAGAGAAAGAGAGAGAGTTGAAAAAAAGACTAAAAAAGAGATGTTTTCTCAAATTGTGAATTCAATCATGTGATTAACCCCTAACGGACCAAGTGTCCGTTCAACGTACGCAAGAAATCTCGGGTAGGTTCTTACAAAGTCATTTTCGGTTGGGTGTTCATGAAATTTGGACACAATGTGTAAACATGTACTTCCTTCGTGTAAAACTAATTTTTTTTCCGATTGGGTGCTCGGATCAAAAATTATGTTGCCCTAAACTTTTCGTGTAGCTTGCGCAATTTGGAAATCTTTGAAGAATCTTTTGCAAAAAAGATCATCAAGTTTTGAAACTTGGCATGTACGTAACTAATAAAATATGGCATACAATTGTCCAAAAAATATATATTTTTTAGTTGTCCAATCACATTCTACGAGGAGTTAAACTTTGTTAGCTATGTTGGGGTAGTTTCAAGAAAAAATGTTTTCTTCTAACTTCAAACCCTATTATCTTGCAATTAGTGAAGTCCAAATTCTTGAAAAAAATTTCAAATATTTCAAATGTTAGTTTCTAATTTTTCACCGTTCGGATTTCAAATAAAATATTTCCTCATTGCACAAAAAAATGACTAGTGAATTTCCAATTCACTAAACCTCTTTGCATTGCAGGGTGATTTAGAATAAGCTAGACTCTATAATTTCTTCTAAATTTTTTTTTGAGTGAACCTAATATCATATACTGATGAATGGTAAAAAATCTCATGTTTGTGCAGAACAAAAATTTTACTCCAAATGAGCCCAAAGTCTGCTAACCCTGTTTCGCAGGATTAGAAAAAAGTTTTTTTCTCACTTCAAATGCTATAATCTTTTAATCGGCGCGGTGAAAAGGGCTGAAATTTTTTCTACACTTTGGTAAAATAATTTACTTTAGTTTTGTACGGTTGAAGTTCCAAAAAAAAGTTTTGATTTTGTTTTTTGAACGACATACCCAAAAATTGCAGTTTTTGGAATTTCTCCCTGGAACCCCCCCATGGTCCTTTAGGGGTTAAAATATTTATCGCTTGAAATTCTTTGAATTCTCATGAAAGTGAATGACAACTATTATGGGGCTACAGCTCTACATTCAAAGTCAACTCTAGTTTCAATGTCAAAAGAAAAAAAAAGGTTCAAAAGAATTAAAAGAACTCCTTTTTTTCCAAATAAACATAATGGGAAGCTAAAAGAAAAGGTTCAATTAAAGTTTTAAAAATCCCTTTTCTATTTTTGAAACAAAAAAAATAGAAAGATAAAAGACTTTGTCTGATATATCCTATTGTTAGGCACTTTTCTGAATATAATCCGTTATGATCTTTGTAATATGATAGTCAAATCATTTTAATCCATAGCATCCAAAATAAGACACATAGTTTGTTTTTACCATATTGAAGTGGTTATAGCATACCTATATCAAACCTCTATACAATTGAGTAAAGATACTTATAAGATACTTTGAAAAAACAATAGTTTTCATAGATAGTAAAGACTAGCTATTTTATTGTACAATATATATGTCTTGAAAAATAGTGCTATATACTAAAAATAGCCATATACAAGAAGCCACAAACATATCAAAGCTCTAAGTAATAGTGTGTTTTGGGTGAGAATTTTGTAACAAAATTTCATTGTTCCTTGAGGTAGTAAGCTTCATCTGCACCCATAGCAACCAACATCAAAATATGAGGTTAGTGATTGCATGCGAGTTGTCTTCAGATAATTGACAATGTATTATAGTTTTCGCAAGGAAAAAAGGAACATAGCCAACATATAGATCCACACACACAAAATAATAATAGCAACAACACTAAGTCTCTGAATCTGGCTATTGGATAGTGATTGAGATGAAGCCATTTTTACTCTAAATATCTTGAGTCTGCACTATTGGACAAGTACCAACAACACTAATCCTCAAGGCGTAAGAGCAATCGATTGTCTAATCAATACAATTCATGGCAATGGCTAAAGGTTCTGAGAAAGACTTGAGAGAAAAAACAAGTTTAACAACAAGCATGTAGCATCAAACTAGGGAACTAGAGAGCTCAAGTCAAAACGATATTGTAGCATCCTTCTATCCGAATTGAGCTTTAATTCCACCTAGTAGTATGTTGTCATAAAGGTTGAAGGTGTCTCATTAAAGAATTGCCATAAAGGCATCATCAATCATTTTAAACTTAACAAATATTGGTGGCAAATCTTGCTCATGATCCATCCATTGTGACTAGCTGTCCATTCCTAGTATGCTCAACTTATATTGTCAAAGGTTTAAAAAACCCATAGATTTGCTTCCCATTGAAGTTTGGTTAAAATTGCATAATAGTACTTAACTGACAATAAGTATTAAAGCTATAAATCCTTAGCAATGCTTGCCATAATCAAGGTATTTAAAACTAGCAATTTAAAGATGATATAATCGTGTAAACTGAAACCTTTTATTATGTCATGTACATACTATCAATCATTAAAGCTTTCAAGCCATTATAAGTATTCAATCCTTAATTTTTGCCAAAAAAAAAGGCAAAATATAAATAAAAAATAAATCAAGAGAAAAAATATCTCAAGAGTGTAGAATATATATCTCAAGAGTAAAAAGCTTATCAAAAATAAGAATCGTGTCATTTTTTAGACCCTGTCATAAAAATAGACATGAGTATCTATCGTAAACTTCATCCAGAGTTTGAAATTTGGAAATGAAAGCTGAAAATAGGAAAAATAAAAATAAAATAGAAAAGATGCATATTTTATATTTTCATAATTGAGAATTTAAAAAAAATCCAAGAGCATATGAATCGAAAATTCGGCCCTAGAATTCGGCCTCAATACTTTACATTAATTGGGGTTGGAGTGGTAAACTAGGGCCGGATTGAGGGCAAATTGGACTGGCCTTCCATTCAATCCCAGAGCTCGTATAAACTAGCCCTTAGGGCCTCTTTACATCCAAAAAAATTGGGTTGGAGCCCAAAGAAATGGAGTGTTTTGAATGGAAGATAGCTAAGGTTTTCGTTTCTTTGGTCTCCAACTCATTTTGAGGGGTTAACACCAATTAGAATGTGGGTTGTAGCCCATCATTTTTTCAGTGGATGAAAATCCTTGTTTGAATCCTACATGGCTAAAGTGGATAGTAACTTCCTAGACCTAAGGGGAGTATTTCTTAGAAAGGGCTTAGAGGTACCCAACCCTAAAGGCCAAAAAGAAATTTAGAGAGACTTTTTTCATTTAGCCATTTATGTTTGAAAGCTACTTGTTTCAATGCCATTTCAGATCTAATTTGGTCAGAAATCATAAAAAACGGCCAAAATTTGAGAGAGGTAGAACAAAACAACATTCAAAGATGTAGGACAGTGTTGACTATAAGAGGTTCTATGACTATGGGGTAAACCTAAAAAAGGCTTCTATGTATAACTCTACTTTAAAAATTTAATCCAAGTGCACAATGGGTCATGACTCAATTCTTTTGGTTTACACCAAATGTTTGGGCCTTGGTTTGGGCCACTATAACTCTACTTGTAAATACCTTGTTTCAAGCATGGTACCCCACTTACAATGGTCTCATCCCTTAAACAAGGTACCACTTGTGTTCATAAGTTGGAACCCAAGTTTTTTGCATTAGATGATTTTGGGGGGGTCTGGAGGGCCGTTTCGGGCCTGTTCCCCCGGTAGCAAAAGAACGGCCACTGTCAGAAAAAAATATTTGAAAAACAAATGAAAAAAAATCTTAAAATAAAAAAAAGAATGAACAAATTTATTTTTATTTTTTTGAATTTTTTTTTTGTATGACGTGGGAGTCGCTCGGCCACGTCATGCAGCTGCTGCAGTGCAGTTCCAGACAGTTTCAGAGTTTGAAAACCCTGGGGAACTCGCAGCCCTCCACAGGGGCTGAAAAACATATAATGTGTAAACAGGCCCTTGCAGTGTTCAGAGTTATTTCTTTGCACTCAAGCAACTGCCCCCCAAAATGGATGATTTTTTTCCCATCCTACATCCCCTCCTCAAATCATCCAATTGACACGAATGTCGTTTCAGGGTTATCTCTTGCTAATAAGCTTGCTGGGAATGAGGTCCCCACGTTCTATTGGGCTGACGTTCACATGCTCTCTCAGCCACAACCGTCAATCATCCCAAGACAGGATCGAATGGTCGAGGAGCGACGAGGGTTTTTAGGTTTAGGTTTTACGTTTTTAGGTTTACAGGTATAGACCTTGTTCCATCCCTGCCGAGGGTCTCTTCTTTCGGTTTCCTTGCCCTTGCATTACTGCGCGAGGATCGAAAGACCGGAACCATGAGGGCGAAGGTCAGTGTTAGAACTTCCTTGTTTTTTTCATGTACTTCCTTTATTGTGCTCTGTCTTCGCTGATTGTCTGAGACGGTTAGCCGGGTAATATCTTGTGTCTAGGGTTTTGGTGCATGTCTTTTCTGTCGGTTTATGTTGTAGTTTTTTGTCGTGCATGTTGTGAGGAGCAAGCTTTGGGTTAAATACATTTATGATTTCTTATTATGAAGGGCTGTTTTCGTATTAGAATTAAACCCTTCGTGGTCATTTCAGTGGAAGAAGAAACGCATGAGGAGACTGAAACGCAAGCGCCGCAAGATGAGGCAAAGATCAAAGTAGGCGATGTTCGTTCTTGCAAGAAGTTTGCAGATCGTAGTTGACCTCAAAATAGGCTACGGATTTGTGTAGGCCTCTGCATTACAGAAATATTGTGATGGTAATGTAGTTTTTCAGATGTGTGTCCGACGAGACAATGTAGGCTGCCACTCGTATTCAGTAAAAGCGTTACTATTCGGGCATTCTTACTTTTTTGGTGTATTTTTCTGTTTGATTTTGGGGATGATGAATTGGTCCATTGGAAGTTGGTACAGTGTTTGGTGTAAATTCTGTTTAGATAATTGATGAGGTGGTATCTTTTAAAAGATAGCACATTGTGTAGGAAAATTGGTTATCGTAAGTCTTTAAATTAGTCTCAGGTTTCCGATGTTTTATTGTGGGTAATCGGGTTTCTCTTTATCTTTTCGCGATCAATTGTGTGTGAGTGGTGGTGGTCGTGAGCTTTCGCATTCGTTGTGTTACTCTCTCATATCCTCAAACTTCATGATCCGTCCAGGACCTCGATGCAGCTGAACACCAGAAACAAGTGATCATCCTGCAACAGTTACCTTTGATTCCCATCATTGTTTGCTCGGAGCTGAGTTGTTTTGCCGGTCTCTTCTGCTTACAACCGTACCCTCTATGTTCTTACGAAATCTTGCCTTAAAATTTTACTCTTGTGCTCTGCGTATTTCGTTGGCTTTGACTGAAGGGGATGGTGCCTGGGATTGACAAAATGCCACCTGTGATTTGCATAAGGATACTGCATTTACGTTGCTGTCTCCATTGTAACCAGATTTTGTGATTTGCATGCGGCAGTTATCATAGTATTTTAAAGTTGCTGTCGTCAAAAACATTCCTCGATAAAGTCTTGGCTCGCTGTGAGTCTTACTCATTTGGATTCCGGTTGAGGGTCCTCCTCTGTTTTCTGTTCTGGATCCTCCATTTCATTTTCATCACAAGTTTTCTTCCCCTAAACAAATCCGGGGCGTGTCTAGGTTTGAATGATTTTGGAGTAGCAACCGTTGTGCCAAATTTGCGGATAGGCACCACACATTCATTGTGTATTGTAACCCATGCTTGTTCGTAATGTCAATCAAACAGTATGTCTGAATTCAAGGCAGCTTCAACATGAAGTGCACCACACCGTATACATACTGTGTTCGATTTCCATAATGAAAGTTCGATTTCCATAATTCGATTTCTCTCTGAATTGTTGACAGCTGATCGTATTGAGATTACAATGAGAAGTCATTGTAATGACATTTTATCCTTTCATAGAAAAGAATTTCTTACAACAAAGCTTGCCGTTTCCATGAAGACTCATAACTGGGCTTGCCGAAGACTCGAGAGCGGCACCATGCTTTTCAGTTCTTTCCAGTAAGGGGCTCAAGGGTCCTGTATGGATCCATGAAAAGCACTCACAATGTGCAACATTCCAATTTGTTGGGGGACATGCTTCGAAACGTGACACAATCATACTTCACCTATTCCACAGGTCAGTTGGGAATGTCAAGTCACTCGCACTCTTCACCGAAAGTGAGCACTGTAACCACCTCTAGTAGCAGGACGCTAAACCCGGCACAAAATAGGGGGCTTTTTTTTTACAATTAAGGCAAAAGAGCCCATTGTGGTCAGAATTAGGAGTTTGACAACATGTGGTTGCTGAAATTTTTCAATTTTTTTCCCATAGTATAATAAACTTGTCAATCACCGCACAGACAAAATTCAAATCCTTCTCCACTTAAATATAGAAATCCTTCTCCACCTATATATAGAGACGTGCTTGTTTTGAAATTTGGCGTGATTATTAAATGATATGTTAAGATTCACCTACAAAAAACAAAATGCAAAAAGATTTCTTCCTACAAATTTTATTGCAATTAAAAGGCAATGCACTTGAAATCTAGTAAAAAATTCCTTGCAACCCTTCACCACACTAGGCAGTGATATAATATTTTGTTCCCATCACAACTAAATTGGTAGCTGAATTGTGTTGTTGTTTATGTGTAGTAATGGGATGTGTGTAGAGAATGGTTGGTTTGCTCTAGTAAAAGTGTGAGAAATAGTGAGAGCAATTGAAATTATGTTTTTTGTTTGACAAAGTATGGATTTGCAATGAATCTTTGAAGTGTCGAATGCATCATAGCCCAAAAGAGTGTATAGACTACCTTAGAACCAACAAAATTTGAACCCATCATGCTAACTTTGCTCACCTAGAGCAGACATAGTATTTTTTTAACATGGAAGGCCTAAAAAGTCAATTCTCACAATGAATTCAAACTGAAAAGTTGGAAGTTCCTAATGAAGTTACTAGAATTTTAAAATAGGGGTGATCGATTATGTCCCTCTTTAAAATAGCGGTAATCATGTCCCCTTATAAATAGCAGGAATACAATTTCTTGTTCTATTTAGTGACCAAATCAAAAAGTATGCTACCTAAATTTTTTGGTTAGCTTAAGCAATTTGGACATCTTTTTCAAAAATGCTCATCAATTTTTGAAATTTGGCATGGATGTAACTGATAAAATATAGCATACAATCATCTAAAAATAAACAACATTTACTTCTCAAATCACATCCTAAGAAGAGTCAAACTTTGTTAGCTATGTTAAGGTGATTTTAAGGAAAACATTTTCTTCAAACTTCAAGCCCTATTATCTTGCAATCTGTGAAGTCAAAGTTCTTTAAAAAATTTCTACATATTCCCAATGTTTGTTTCTAACTGTTCAATTTTTGGCTTTCAAAATTAAAAAATTCCTCATTGCACAGAGAATCATCAAAAAATGACTAGTGTATTGCAAATTTCTTTTAACTTCCTTGCATTGCAGGATGATTTAGAATAAACTAGACTCCATACTTGCTTCTAAATTTTTTCATGAATGAACCTTACATCATATAATTATGAATGATCAAAATCTGGGTTTTTGTATATAGCAAAAATTTCACTCCAAAAAGGCTCAAAGTTTGATGACCCTGTTTTGCAAGCATAAAAAAAAAATTTACTCACTTCAAACATTATAATTGTTCAATCCACATGGTTAAACAAATTGCAATTTTTTTCCACACATTTCCTCATTTCTTTTTTATAAATTTTTATTATTCAATTTTTTATTTAATTTAATTTTTGACTTTGGACAATGAATCAAAAATTGGCAATTTTGGACTTTGTCTTCTTCCAAAACACCCTCGGGCCTTTAGGGAAAATATATAGGTCATTAATAAATTATTCTTTAGAATTGCACCATATAATACTTTTAATTTTTGGAAATTTTGGACTACTGTGTGATCTCAAGAAAATAAGTTAACAAACTCTAAAAATCATCCCCATTAAAATATGGCCCCTATTTTTGAATAGAAGACAAACAAGCAAAGTTTTCAAGATGGTGAGAGGGAACAAGAGAATTTTTATTTCAATTTAATTTCTTACTTCGGCAATCCTTTAATATTGTAAGGATGTTTTCTTTATATGGAGGACATGAATTTTAATATTTACTAATAAAATATACATATAGCAACTTTCAACATAGAGTGAGTATTGTAGTAAGCTAACTACTACCTCTTTTGAGTTCATTGTCATTGTAATAAATGAGCTCAATGAAAATTTTATTTTGAATACAATGTGCTCAAATTTTTTGAAAATTAGTTTATTATTTGTGTTAAATTACTTCCACCCCCACCCCTCCCATACTTGTATTTTTAGAAAGCAATTGGAATTTGCATTAGATATGGAATATACGGGACTGACATCTGTATTTTGTTTACTTCCATCTATATTTTCTATTCTATAATCATATGCATAGAAGTATCCATATAAATATCAACAACAAGAAGGGGGGAGGGGGCCAAATCTTTCCATTTCGAGATCGACAATTCAAATTTTGCAAGAAGAAATTTAATCTACAGTTGCGGGGGTTGACGGGGAAGACTGTTGATTTTTCCCTTGCCTGATGTGATTGCTATGGATTTTAGTTGATGGTGGGACCAAGCATGTATTAATTCACAAGACTATATTCGACTCTTTTGAGCCAATTGTCATTGTCATTGTCATTGTGAGTAATTCTAACTATAGTGTATTAGTTTGCATACATGAAGAATGAATTCACCTAAAATCCAACATGAAACTCCTAGGAGTTAGACAAGTGACACATACAATAGCTTTCAAAATGTTTTGTACACTTACAAAGATTGCCATAGATAATTGAGTATTTAAAAAGGTTTTCAACAAAAATTGGACATGTTGTGGAATAAGTAATGCAAAGCATAAGAACAAAAAATTTATTAAAAAATTTATTTAAGAAAATCAAATTTATAAATTAAATAATATTTTTAATACGAGATCGATTATTTCAATATTCTTTAGTAAGTGGAATGAGAATTCTTTTAGATTTTTGTTGTAAAAATTTCATAAATTCCAAAGTTTTCTTTGACTAAAATATGAATCTAGATAGTTATTATTTTTTAATAATTTACTCAAAAAATCTCCAAAAAATAGTGAAATTTTAAAAATGTAGAAAATTTAAAAGTGTAGAAAAGTATTTATATATGATTTTTTGGAGATTGCCAAAGTGAATTATGAAAAACATAATTATTCCAAGTCATATTTCAATATAAAAAAATTTAAAATTTATGAAATCTTTACTACAAAAATTCAAAAAGAATTCTCATTCTATGTATTGAAGAATCTTGAAAAACAATTACTTGCATTAAAAGTTTTTTTTCACTAATAATTTTGGATTAAATTTAAAAGATGTCAAAAAAATTGAAATTTTTTTTATAGAAGTTTGTCACTTGTGTACTTCAACAATTCCAAAAATTTGTTGAGAGATTCTAATCTTTCAATCATTTAGTTATGATAATTTTTAGTGTGTAAGAAAATTTGTGAGAGCCCTTGTAGGTTATATACCTTTAATAGACTCTAGTTAGCATGTTTCAACTTACTTTTAAAAATCTCTAGCTATTTCCTTGTGCCTCTTAAATTTACGCAACAATTTGCATTTGCTTGAGAAGCATTTGTCAATTCTCAAATTCTTCATCATTTTCACTTTCATGCCTATGGTGCCAAAGAACTTAATTATATTTTAGTTGTAACAAGGCAAACTAGACATAAGTGTGACCCCCCTTTCTAATACCAATCCCTACAAATTCTTGCCTCATGTGTATAGCCTTTATTCATGAGAGCATAGGGTCGATTTTGGATAAACCTATTTTTAGTTTTTTAAATATTCAATATTCATTCATATTGTGTTCAAAAATGCATTCTAAGAAAATCCAGAGTCCCTTTTTGACTACTAATAAGATCCAACAAAGCATTTCCAATTCAAATAAGAAGAAGCATGCTCAAAAATTTATTCAAAAGTTTTTAAGGGCAATTACTTTAGGGCCACTTCACATTATGTCCCAAGTCCCAATAGATTTCTCAAAATCTAATTTGTAAGAGCTAATTATTGTGACTTGGGGCTTCATACTACGTCCCTTATTACTCCAAAACGACTATGCAACAACACATTGGGGAATTTTGATGCCAAGAAAGTGGAACTTAAAGGCTAAATTGGATCTTACCGAAATGAAAATTCAACTTGGTCTTCAAATGCCAACAACTTTTTTGACAAAAATATTGAAGATCAACAAGGATGCATGCCATTAGATGGAATGCAATTTTGATAAGGTAATAGGTCCATAAATTGCCCACGTTGGAATTGAAATTGAATATAGGGGAGGCGAAGCTTCTTGAAATAATTTTCAGTAAATTTTCCTTAACCCCTAAAGGACCATTTGTCCCCTCGAGGGACAATTTGGATCCGGGTAGGTTCGTATTGTCTCAATTTGAAATGAATTTTTTTGAGATTTTTTGAGATTTTTTGAAGTTGTGTAGTTTTGCGAGAGCTTTGTGGATATATAATTTTTGTTTCAATCAGATTCCGGATGAAAAAATTATGGCACAATAAGCAAGAAATGGAGATTGGCAAGCAACCCAAAAAAAATTACAAAAAGTCAAAACAATTTTTTAAAATTTTTTTCCTAAAATATTATGTTTTTTTTCTATGCGTGAAGCTTTGATTCATTCTATTTGGAATAGGGATGAGAAAGTTATGGACAATCTTAGTTTTTTGGGCAATTTAAGCATCTTCTTAAAATACACCTTTTTGTTCAACTTTGAATGCTAATATCTTCCAATCCATACGGTCAAATTTGATGAAATTTTTACTACATGATCTCAGACAACTTAAGTACAAGATCCTATGGTTAAATTCCAAAAAAAATGGTTTCCTTAATTGAATGCAGCAAACATGGTAGTTTTGAGTGGTTTTTGACAGAAATCACCCTCAAGGCTTTCAGGGTTAAAAGACAAGTGGAATTGGTGTCTAACCCAAGGCGTTTCGTATTTTGTGGAACTTTGTGGAATTACTTATAAAAAATTTGAAGTTGAAATGGCACATGCTCTAAAATCACCCACTTTGTAAAATGTACATGCTTGTACATTTTCAAAGCTAAAGGCTATGAAAAAGCAACATATTCACATAGTGTACACTTGAGTAGGAGGACAATTTTAGAGCCTGTTACATGTTCCATGTTCCTTTTGATTCCAGTCAATCTCCTCGTGATGTAGATTTAACTTTATTTAAATTCACTTTTTGAAAACAACATAAGTTTCCTTGCAAGTCAGGTGGGTATACCCCAAACCGCCACTTTTTGCTACTGAGACTAGTTACTACTATTAGACTGGTCAAATTTTCATATATTCTTGTTGGCAAGTGAAAGGAGGTTTCAACGCACCAGAGAACATGGCATTTGGACACCGTATGCAAAATTTGTTTCTGATAGCGCTCCATCCAAATAGGTACATAACTGATTTTGGAAATGTAGACAACCTGTAGATGGAACTTTAAGGTCAGGTGCCATTGGGGGGGTGCCTACCTTAACCAGCAAGGCTTACTGAACACAAATATTGACACTGCAAATATTTTGAAACAAATCAAAGGCAGAGAAACCAAGGCTGTTAACTTGGGTAAGGACGGAGGTATCGATCTACTATGCACTCAGAAGACAAGTTATATTATTTATTAAGGGTACAATAATGGATTAGAGTCTCCAATGAAAGTTAGGTTAAAAAAAATCAGTCTCAGACTTTTTCAATCCGTTACTTCAAAAATTTGGAAAGATGAAGTGGAAAAAGAACAAGCATTGTACTCAATCTGGCTAGAGGTAGTTTAATATTGATTTTTTTGGATGATTGGAACTAAATTTTACATTGACCCTGTAGTATTGACTACTTCTTATCACGAACAACTAAGGTGAAAACAGCATATTAGTTGGAGGCACCTTCATCAAAGAAAAACATTTTTGCAATATCAACAATTGAAAATCATGATTTTATTAATGAAGAATTGAATTTTTGAATAAGACATGCAATTACTATGAATATTCAAATTGGAAGCTCTCTATAGTAGGCCACTAAAACCATCACATGGCTTAGTTTAAAAAGGGATGGTCTTCTACAATATTTTGACTTCCAATGAGTGCTTTTGCATTTTCTTAAGCCAACAATTCACACGGTACCTAAACAAATGATTTTCACGTTGACCAGCTTGTCCTTCAAGGGCTAATATAAAACAACATGCATTATTTGACAATTGTGACTCCTCCATCCAATCCATCACTTACTTTAGACAAAACTACATCCACTAAGCTACTATGAGCGAGATTCAAAGATTAAGTCATACTTTTTGGACAAAGAATTACAACATCTCTAATCTTCACAAGAGTTTCCAGAAATGGAGTGAATGAAGTAGCTAGTGTAGGTGTGGAACTTGACAAATGGGTATAGGACTTGGGACTTAGAATTGGGGCTTTGGGCTTCACACTATGAAGTTCTAAGCCCCACATCTAATATTTTTTATTCACCTTCTACAATCCAAGAAAGTTGGAATTCAACCTTGAACTAGAACTTGAAGGATTGGGACTTGGGGTTTGGAACTTAGAGTATGGAACTTGGAGAGTTGGAGATTGCGTGTTGGAGCAAGGGACTTGGAGAGCTTGGAACTTGGAGAGTTGGAGCAAGGGACTTGGAGAGCTTGGAGTTGGGAGTTGGAACACAGGACTTTGGGACATGGGACTTGAGACTTGGATTTTGAGACTTGGGACTTGAGTCTTGGAACTTGGAGTTTGGAGCTTGAGTCTTGGAACTTGGGACTTGAGCCTTGGAGGTTGGGAGTTGGAGCAAGGGACTCGGAGAGTTGGGAGTTGGAACATGGGACTTGAGACTTGGAGATTGAGACTTGGAGCTTGGGACTTGAGACTTGGAGCTTGGGACTTGGGACGTTGAAGCTGCCCTTCCCGATTACAGACCACGGCCCACCTGCGGTGCACCCCAATCTCCAAGCTTATCTACCTGTAGTGCGGTGTGAATAGGAGCATAGTATAGGTTGTAGCGGCAACAAGGAACTTCAAGATCCATGTGGCCCCTTTTTCACAAAGGTGGGAAGACTCATCATCCGACGGTGAGCCCTAGTCACCACTCCAATGGCCGAGGAGTGAGGAGTGAGGACCACACTGCAAAAGGCTGAAGTCTGCAAACGGAAGCTTGGATTCTAAGGTACGGCACAATGGTGACTTGGCCCCCATCGGTGAGAATTTCCAAGGAAGCAGGAAGAATGTGCCTGGCCTGGCGTGGAAGATACTGCACGTATCAATCCGTCAGTCTTTCACAACATTCAGTTTCAGTTGCGGGGATGAGAAAAGTGCAATTGTGTGCACGGATGAGTGAGTGCCCAAGTGGTCTTCCGTTGTTAACAACAGAAACAAGCCTCCGTCAATTGACTCTGTCACTGAAGTTTTAAAATATTCTTTCTGTTTGGGGGAATATCATGACAATAAATAAAGCCATTTGAAGTGAGGGATTGACCTCCGTTCTTGCCTATGTTACAAGCATGATGGTAACTTCATTGGAGTCCTTTTATTTTGATTGAGTTGCAGTGCACGATGTGTCTCAGCAGCAGCCTCAGTCTCAGTTTGTTGTGGGATCAGTGACTCCAGGCAAGAATGGGGTAAGGTAGTATGCTCTCAAAGCGACCATTTAAGGGCTGGTCCGCCTTTTTCACAGGCTTTCGTGGACGAAAATATTTTTAGATCATTATTCAGAGAAAGAAAAATTATTGTGGAACCTAACACAAGTGGTTTTGTATTTTTCCAAGCATTTTTGAATTACTTATGAATTTTCAAAGATTCAGGGCATAGGCACCTATTTGTAATCATAGGTCTTCCAAAATCTGTCCACTTGCAACTTGTAAAGAGATGTGCGGAAATCAAAGACAATGATTGGCTCTTGCAATAGAAAAATAATTTTTTCTCGATGCATTCAAATGCTAAACTGGTCCATTTAAGGATCACCCCATCTCCATTCTCCACCTAAAAATAGGGGCGGTTTGAAGAAGATGGGCGCTTTTAGAGCACACTACCTTAAGGTAGAACTACCCAATTCCGTCAGTGATTCAAATCCGTGGTCTACAACTTTGTCCTATTTAAAAACATGCAAATCCGCTTCAGATTTTGACAACAGTAGTTTATTAATGCTATTAAAAAGATAACGTGTCAATTAGTGATTGGTTGAATCTTCAAGTGCTATTAAATACATTGGAAAGTGGTATTGAGTTGTAAGAGGACGTTTATGAATCCAATCTAGTAGCGGTTGTGCAATTTCACTTCAAGAAATTCACAGAAATTATAATTTTTATCAAAAAATTATAATTCCACTTGGGTTTGACTCCTGAAACAAAAGCACACCTCTGGAAAAAAATATGTGTCTTTCCTAGAGTTGGCCCCAATATAGTTAGATTGCGAATCAGGGTGGTAATGGGTAGTTCTACCTTAATTCCTAACAAATTTTCATCGAAATTTGACTCAGTTGTTACGTGTTTGGGGCTCGCTATAGCTAGAGCCCCCCAAAATTGTCAAAAGCTGATGATAATTATGTTAGAACCACCCATTGTCAACCAAGGACCCATCCCCAACCTGTAGGGTGTACTATGTCCAACCAAGGTTGCAATACATTTTCAACCAAAGCATTGAATGTTTGTTTTTTTTCCTTTTTCAAAGTTAAGACTATTCGAGTCATGACGCATGTCCCAAAACAATGAGCAGAAAAAAATAGTTCTTGAATGATCGGCATTCATTGGAAGACTCTACATGTTAGCTATAGGTTCGGACCAGCTGACGGCTTCCCAAAATTCATAGTAATTTCAATTCAAGGTATAAAATTACATTAAAAAATTGCAATCCCCTTTATTTCTATCTTCCTACATGGCAGAAAAATTTTCATGCCTTATACTGCTCCAAAACATGCACAGATTGCTTAAGTGGTCGACAATGGGTGGTTCTACTATAGTAGCCCCAAAAGATTGAGGCTGTAAGATATCTCACGTTACTTTTGAATGGGAGGCTACAACTGCATGCCATGCACGTCTGAACAAATTTAAAGCATGAAAAACAACAGGTCGACCATTAAATTTTTATTGGCAATTGCAGTTGCTTCATGTGACCGAAAGCACCTTCTGGAACGAAGCTTACTAGTAACTTAGTGCATTCCCATTTATTGGTTGAGGATGTCCAACTTCTGAGGGCTCACCTCTTCCAAAAACGAAAAGAAAAGAAAGAGTTGGTGACTGAACTTTCGACAACCACCCCCTTCCTCTTGAGCTTCAGAGCTGCTGCTGCTCAAACCCAGTTAGGAAGTTCAAAGTACGTACATTTGTTCGTACATTGAAGGTCTCTGGCTGTCAATTATTCCAAGCTAGATACGAACGGCGGAGTACTCACTGCAGTTAGACATGTCCATTGCATGGCCTGCCATGCTCGCTGCGGAAATGCATAAACAACTTCTCCTGAGACTTCTGCCATCAATGCCTCAATACCTCCAACAAATCAGACAAGTTTGCCTGGAACATGCAAGGGCCGAGAATTTGTCAAGGTCACAGGCATGATTGGAAATGCTATAACAACATCCTCACATATGATGGAAATCAGGGACCCAGACTAGATTCAGTCATGTCCGCTCGCTGAAAATTCTCCCCATTTATTTAGTAATTTATTTTATTTTCCCTTCTTTTGCTTTGAACCAGGTGTGCTTGGAATGCTCCTGAGATCAAATCTTTAGAGTTAAAGGTAGTCTGCTCTTAAAAGCGACCATTTAAGAGCTGATCGCCTATTTCGGGGAAGCTAAAGTCCTCAAAACAATTTTTAGTAAATTTTTCATAGGAAGAATGGTGGAATTGGTATCTACCCAAGTCGTTTCATATTTTTCGGACATTTGTAGAATAAGTTAGGGAATTTTCAAAGATTGTTGTTGTAGGCACCTATTTGTGACCATAGGTCTCTCAAAATCCGTTCCCTTGCAACTTGTAAAGAGATGTGGGGAAACCAAGGAGATTGATTGGCTCTTGCAATAAATGACTCTTTGTCATTGATCCACTTAATGGCTAAAGAGGTCCATTTAAGGATCACCTCATATCCATTCCAAAGCTTATTGTAGGAGCGGTTTGAAGAAGATGGGCGCTTTTAGAGCATACTACCTTAGTTTGATATGTTTGGAGATCTCATATTCCTAGTTGTTTGGCAACTCTACACTGAAGTCTTTATTTATTTTGCACTAGTGTGCCCTATGCCGTTGCCACAACCAAAATGAAAATAAAAGTTATTTTCTAGTATTTTAAATTCATAAAAAAAACTTTGAATCTCATTGACTTTCACACCGTAGGTCCAAGTGCCACAAAACAAAGCCCATGCACCCCTCCTTGTAGAGAGCTTTCCAACTATACCAAGAACATAACCAAAGGACCCACAAGCCCATGAGATCTTAGCATAACAAACAAAACTAACTAACTAACTTTAGGTAATTATAGATGGAGAAATGATTATCTGCCTTTTTCATAGATGCCATATTTCCTAAATGTCATTGTAGAATCACAAAAGTATGGTTGAATAACGCATTATAGATATCTTGGAGATAATGATTTTTGTGAAAATTAATTGGTTCAAACAAATGTAGACTGAAAAAAGTTGGCAACAAAGAAGTTAGCAAAAAAATAACACTTTGAAGCTCCATAAGAGAAGCCTAGATCTTAGTATATTTGATCTTTTTGATTAAAAAATTAAAAATTGGAATGAAAGAATTAGTAAAAATTATTTATTTCAATAAGTGTGTCCCATAGTAATAAAATTTACTAGCACTGATTTTGAAATTATGCAACTTTGCGGCGTGTACGAATAGGGTAGTTTAAAGTATTTTTTAATGCAAAATCAATATAATTAGTGTGCTCTACACTATTTTCATAATATCCCAAATTATTATGATTTCCGTCAAATTTTCATCCAATTTATCTATGGCTTTGTCCAAATTTCATCTAATATATATTCATCCAATTTTTCACACAATTAGGTCACATTCATCCATAATTTATGGAATTAGTGTGAGAGTTCTCACACAATTCAACCTTTGACACCTTTTACCTTATTTAGTAATATCAATGTTTAATAGAATGACAAAGTTAGGTTACTTTTCTAAAATATTACTTCGTGATTATATACCAAAATTTTTAAATTTCAATATAATATTCAATTTTAGGAATTTTGCAAAAAATCTCAAATTGAAATAAAACCTATACTTAGTGAGCTTCGTAATATTACTTGATCTCAGATTCAAAGATGAATGATATACTTAGTGGTCAAAATCACAACAAATAATATGAAACTAAAAGTTGCCAAAATTTTCAACATGGTGAAATGTTTTCAATTGTTATTTTGAGTTGATGCCTACAAGAAAAATCCAAAAATAGTATGATTTGTCTTTTTCATGATGATTTTCTATGATAAATTATAAAGATGATTCTAATAACACTAGAAGAACCCTGTGTTTTTTCTGACGTCCGAAAAAACACGGGATTCTTCTAGTGTAATTAAATCATGATACAAAGAAATCATGATACAAAGAAATTTTTTAAATCATTCAATTTGCGATTTATCACAATAAATCATTATAATAAAGTCAAGACAAATCATACTATTTTTGAGATCAATTTTGAATATTAATACTTCTTTTCAACACTTGGAAATTCTTAGTTTATTCACATTGTGTCCAAAAATTGAATTCTAAGAGACTCTCAAGTTTTCTTTCAACTCTCAACAAGATCCATCTAAAACTTTTGCAATTGAAAGATAACAAGGTAAGAGGTCCATAAATCGCCCACCTAAGAGCTAACACTAAATCTTGGGAAGGCAAAGCTTCTTGAAACAATTCTCAATAATTTTTTTTATTGAAAGACAAGCTGAATTGGCATCTAACCCAAGTCGTTTCATATTTTTTTGGAGCTTTTTGGAGCTTTGTGAAACTAGTTATAAATTTTTTGAAGTTGGAATGACATAGGGCTCTAAAATCACCCACCTCCTCAAATGTACACTATTTGTACATTGCTACATTGTTGAAGGGTGTGAAAAAGCAACATATACATATAGTGTACATTTGAGGAGGTGGGTGATTTTGGAGCCTGTGCGATTTTAGAGCCTATTACGTTACAGACTATGCTCAAACCCTCACTTTCCAGTCGATTTTAGGGGGCCAGGGAGAACTCACCCCCTCGCTTGACCCTACGGGCAAACCCTATTTTTTGCACATTATTTTTTTTGCAAATTTTGAATTCATGTTTGCAATCAGAGACCCCCAATTTGTTAAAGGAAGTGAAGAATATACCCTGGAACGGCCCAAAATAGGGGGCTTTTTTTTACATGCACCCCTGGTAAGGCCGAGCGAGGGGGTCAATCCACCCCAATCATTTTAGGATGTCATTACCTCATGGGCTCTTTTATTATTCAAGTTGACCTGAGAGTTAAAGTTATTCTCTTTTTTTCTTTTCCTCTTTTACAAATTCGGTTTTCAAAGAGAAATCATCACTTCCGCCTGGGCCATCACACATGAGAAAAACAGTGCTATGCCATTGCCAACAATTATATATTAAGAGAACCCAATTCCAAGGGCCAGTCAGAGTTGGTGAAACAGTCCAGAAATCAAATCAAGGAAGCAGACATGCGTTTTCCCCAGCCCCACAGGTTTCCCAGTCCTGACTTAGCAAAGGCAAGACCCACCGAACAAAGAAAATTCAAAGTCCAAGGAGGCTCCTGCGAACGCAAATCATCCAAACGTACACACGACGTCATCCAAATTGTAGATGAAAAAGAAAGACGACTGGGGGAAAAAGAACACCTAGGGTGGCGGTGAGACCCCACCACGGGACCAGTGCTGCTGACTTCCCCGGCGGTGCGCTTGTTGCGCAGCCTGATCACACTACTCCCGGCGGCCATAAATGTCCACCTTCTGCAATCGCAGAAACACCAATTCACGACACTGCAATTATCGCAGTGTTGGGTTCACAGAAAATTTGGGGTTCATTGAACGTTACGTGTTTTTGTCGCAAGGATTCACCGTCGTTGCGTCAAATGTTGAGTATGCGAAGTGCGCCGTGAAGGTCGCTGTGCCTGAGCTTGATGGCCGCGTTGTTGTTGCGGAAGGCTTGACTCAGTTGGCTGTTGCTGACGAGGCGCCTGTCACGTGGAATTCATTCCAGCTCTTTGTCATCAGCTCTATAGTAGTGTGTCGTAGAGAGAGATGATTCTAGAAGTGGGTCAATCCGTTCGGTGATGTTCTTATCGTCTCTCATGAAGTTTGCGTAGGTTGGGTGGGTACGTTGCTTTGGGTCCTGATTTGCTGGCGCTGGCTTGCTCCAGCAGCCCGTTTGTCGGAGCGTCGGGACCACTTCTGTAAGGATTCGAATTTGAATAAAAAGGATGCATCATCTGCAGTTGTGAAGGCGGAGGGAGTTCTGTTGGTCTCACTTGGAGGCTGCGCCTCTTCTGTCGACGTACGCTAGTTTGGGGCTCTCTGTTTCGTTGCGGTATTTGGTTAATTGAAATTTGATTGCTTTTGCGGAGAGCGTGAGGAGAAGGTGTTTTGAGAGGAAGTGGAATTGAGGGAGTGTAGCACTGGCGTAGTTGGAGGAGGAGGAGCGAGATCATTGTTGTCTATTTATCATCATGGCGCCCTACGTGCCCGGGGATCACTGGAGCTATGGACAGATGAAGGTGGGGTACAGCGTGGACGAAGGCTTCATGGAGAGTGTGAACTTGGACCCGCGCTTGCCTTTGTTGCAGCACGCCGATCTCAAGGACAAGGTGGTGCTCCTCCGCGTCGACCACAACGTCGTGAAGAAAGGTATTCTCCTCATTCTTACACTGGTATCACGATCTTTGCTTCCAACTTGCTTGGTTTCCCTGCTGAAACAGAGGTAGTAGTAGTGATAGTGTTCGCACTCTCCTTGCTGCATGAAGTTATGGAGTTGCTGTACTGGTTTTGGTGAGCACTTCAGAAGACGTGTTTGAATCAAAGGTTTCCTTTTTATAACGGTCGGAGTGGAAAATTGCGTGCAACGATTGATCCCCGTACAAAGAATTTTTGAAAAATTTGCCGCAATGAACTCGTTGAATTTGTTGTTCTGTGAGAGTGAGCAGTTCATGATTGTGAAACAATTGGCTTTGTTGAAACTGTCCTGAAAGCTGCCAGCTGACGCTTTTCTGAGAGAATCCGTGGTTGTTTGCGTTCAGGAAAAATCTTGGACCAATACAGAATTGATGTGACTTTAGCGACAATGTACAACATCATCGAGCGAGGAGGGAGGCCGATCATCATGACACACATCAACCGTCCTTACGACAAGAAAAGCAAGACGCTCACCGTGAAGAAGGACGACGCCGTGGACGCGGTGGTCGCCTACTTGCAACGCAAGCTGCGTATCAAGTTCGCTGTCCCACAGTTTCACGTGACGGATAAGGAAGGCATTCACGACATCGACACGTCCATTAACTGGCTCATCCACGACCTCCGTGCTCGCAAGATTGGCGGCATCTATTTGCCGAACACGCGCTGGTTTGCGGGCGAAGAAGACAAGGGGGCGAACATGGAGAGATTCGTGGTGCAACTGGCAGGTCTCGCTGATGTGTTCGTGAACGACGCCTTCGGATCATGGCAGCCGCACGCTTCCACTTACTACATTACGAAATACTTGCCTTCCTACGCCGGCTTGTGCATGCAGGTGCTGCTCGCATCCTCTGTTTTTTTGCAATAATTTCCAAAGAAATAGCCATTTCGTAGAGCTATTTTTTCTAGAAAGAGGCATAGGTGAATTTCTTGCGAAATACTTGCCTTTCTACACTGGATGGCTGGTGTATGCAAGGTGCTGCTAGCCTCCTTTATTTTGATGTTTCCACCTTTGCCATTTGGTTGAGCCATTTTTTCTGAATTAGTGAGACTTTTGCAGGCAGAGCTTTCTCACGTGAGGGAAGTGCTGGAGCCGAAGCTCCCGTTCGTCGCGGTGGTGGCGGGGTCGAAGTACGACACCAAGATCGGTCCCTTGACGGAGATTTACAAAAGAGTCGACAAATTAATCCTCGGCGGCATCATCTACAACACGTACCTGTGCGCGAAATACAACGTCAGAATGAAAGGCGTGGAGGACTCCGACATCGAGTTAGCCAAGGGGCTGGTACAAATGGACAAGGTGGAGAAGAAGATCCTGGAGCTTCCGATGATCGTCGAGACGGACACACTCGCGGGTCGCTTCGAAGGCCAATTCCGCACCATCAACGTGAAGGATTTCAAGCAAGGGGATGAATACGGCTTCGTCGTGGACGTCGATCCCGAATCGTTCGAAGCACCCGACGTCCAGCAGGTGCTCTCCTCCGCCAAAACGATCTTCGTGAACGCCGTCATGGGCATGATGCCCGCCTTCTGGCACGGCACGAGCAAGATGGACGAGGCCATCGACCGTAACTCTACGGCGCAGAAGTTCTTCGGCGGCGGTGACACGCTCCAAGAGTTCAAGAGCTTGTGGCCGGGGCTGTACCAAGCGGCGCTGGACAACGCCAAGTATTATCTCTTCACCGGAGGCGGCACGGTGTTGAAGGTGCTGGAAGAGGGCGATCCCTTCGGCTTGCCCACGGTCAGGGCGCTCATCGAAAACGGCGAGCAGTATGGCTACGGCCAACAGAACGGCTACCAGAACGGCTACCAGAACGGCAGCGGAAGCCGCGGCTCCTCGCCTCCCCGCCATTTGTGAATAGCACACTACCTCACTCAAATTATGCACATTATCATTCTTGCACATTGAACTCATCTTCCACATCAATTTTGGTGCTGATTCTCGGCACGATTCGAACTCCCATATATCATTCAATAAACTTCGATTTGTACGTACTCTTCTTTGCAGTTGTGAACAGTTTTGCTAACTTCGTCTCTTTCATGCGTTCTCGTTTACACTGCACAATTGTCCATTCCGCGATTTTAGGGTTTCTACAAGTCGTCTATCCAACAGGCGAAAAGCTCGTTTGCTGTCCTCTCTCTGTGGCGAGCGCGCAAGTTCGCTGCTGCTGCAGCTGCGCCTTTTGTCGTCTTTGTATCCCTCGATGTCTTGGAAGTCTTCATGAAGATTTTGTTTCGAAATATATGTTAACAGGTGGTCTTAATTTGATCTTGTCATCAAATGCATCGGTGAGCATACTCACTTCCCGACCTCTGTTTCTTTGAAGTCCTGTACAATCTGACTCGCGCTTAAAGATGCGTTAATTGTCTTAGTTCGGCGATCGTCTTGTAGTATATAACTGTCGCTTTTCTGTTCCTGTGATCTACTATATGGTCCGGACTCGTGTTCTACTGAATTTTCGCGAAATCTGTCAAACTTGCTTGTGAAGACTCTGGATCTCACACATTTGTATAATACACCTGTCGTATAATAGTCGCTAAGAGTGCTCCTGCAGACTTTGGCCTGACGCTTCCTGCAAGATTTTCATCACAGCTTCCGTGCAAGCTGCGACGTGATTACATTCTGATTGTAGAGCAGAAACAGTCGAAATGTCGCAGCCAAGAAGCACTCGCGGTGGCGGTTCGAAGGCGTATGTTGACCTTTGTGAGAATTGTGAGACGATGACAAGAAGTGGTAGCACTTCTAAATTAAGCCAGGTACGATTTCCGAACTCGCAAGTCGGAAGTGAATGGACTCAAGCCAACTTCGGTTTTCTCGGTTGTTGAGTGAAATTGTAATTTAGACGATTGAATTTGCAAATTGCCGATAGTTTTGAAATGCACGAAGTTATCGAACGACCATTGGCAAAACATCGAGTGATTTTGCAAAAGCAATGCTAGTTACTGAGTGATCTCAATATACTCCCTGGACTGTGGTTCAATCTGCTAAAAGGGAATGACATTTCTGCAGGGAACGTTGAAGAGTGATGCCGCATCCAAGGAGCAAAAAGAAAATCTCGGTAATGCACGGATCATACTATTTCAACCTGCACTCTTCACAACCACAACTTTGAAAGGCTGTTTGTTCTGGCTTTTCCAGTTATCTTCTTCATACCACCCTTCAGAACGTGCTCGTTTTACTTTGAGAATTAAAATCAGCATTGCATTCTGACTCTCAATGGTTGGCTTTCTGACCTTGAGTTTATTAAGCATTTTTTCTATTACCATGCAGCTCCTACATATGCCTTCTTGCTATAATATTAATAACAAGGTAACAAGTCAACTTTCGAATTATATATGATCATTTTAATGAATCGGAATGATAGACTTGGATTCTGAAGTGCCTGTGAAGAATGTTATGTTTTTTCTTTTGTTTTTTCTTTTTTTAAATTTAAAACTATGTTTGTTTTGGCGACAGAGAATCTGGATGTTGATGACCGGAGGGTCCTTCTAGCCATCACGGTGGAGATCGAGGACGGATGCGTGGAGCATATCCAGTTGAAGGAAGGGGATTCTGCCGAAGTGGTGGCAATGAAGTTCTGTCGAGATCATGCTCTTCCCGAACAATTCGTCGCACCCCTTACAGAGCACATTGTCAGCAATATCATCAGTTTAAGGTGCCAGCTAATTTGTTGCACCTTGACAGTCAATGTATCAAACATCAATGTCAGGTCTCAGGATTTTGTATTTTCGTGCACAAAATTCACGCTATGCTTAACCCACGTACATGTTTGTCGAACTTTTTCCCGTTTGCAGCAAGGAGGACAGCGACATTGTATTCCATTCTCAAGAGCAACCCATGTCTAATTGCGAGAATTCAACTGTGGATGGTGGCGCTCCTTACAGCCCGGTAATGCATGACTCCGATGTTGTGGATTCGGTGCCCAAGCCTCGAGAATCCGACAGTCAACCTGGTAGTTGCCCTGTGACTGCGGAAACGAGTGCTCTGCTTGCTAGGCTTGAGCATGGAAGCCATACGGATTCTCCATTGATGGCGTCACAGAAGGTCAACAGGAACCAAGGCCAGAGCCGACATTACTGTGACGAAATGAAACCGAAGCGGAGAACCAGGCGGAAGAAAGGGCGGAAGAAAGTCTCGGAACGTTTGATTGCTCCAACGATTACCAGCATGGCCAAAACCGGGGCACTTGATAGGGAGAGACCTAGAACTACTCGCTTAAACCGGCCTCTTTCAGAACCAGCGGTACGTTTTGCAAGCTTGAATCCCTAACTATTGTTTTTGGACGAGTGAAATTGAAGAACCGTCATTCTGCATTCTCAGACGTAGACACTAAATGGAAACAACATAAGCAACAAGCGATAGTCACAATCTTAAAAACAACTAAGCATTCACATCTTCAGAAGTGTTTGATTATATACATTAAATAAAAACTTCATACGCAACAAGCAATCGTCATAAGCTATTAAAACAATTAAACATTCATAGAAAGAGTACCGGTACTGTGACTTGTGGAGTTCTTTGTATGGAGTTTAACAGAAAGCTGTGTACATGCGGCTCTACACTGAATGGATAAGGCACGAGCATAGGTCTAAGGATGAGGTGAATCGTCAGAAAGCGCTGTATCAGGAGACTGTTTTGAGAATGGGCCTCTCCAAGGTTAATAGAATGCTTGCCATCTTTTGTGGGAAAAATGTCAGTTCATATGCTTTATGATCACTTCAGATACAAGGGGTATATGGCAATGCCGTGGACACGTAATATTTGAGATTTATTGGCGTCTAAATTCTTGAAAGAAGTGCGGAAATCCCCGAGGGATGTCAGAGGTATCCATGCATCTCACCCATTCCATTGACGTAGTGAATCAGACTTCCTGGAGATTGACTCGAATGCGTGGAAAGATAGCAAAACAGTACAAGAATTATGGAGAGCTTTTGTACGCTGAAGGTCTTGCAATGAGACAGAATCACTTGAAGGCCATTTCTGATAAGCAAAAGCATGATGAATTGAGGGAGATGGCTGAAGTTACATCGAAGCCCAAGATAAGGTCCATAAGATCTGCGTTTCACCTTGTGAAGTACAGGAGTTGGACATCGATACTCGTCAATGTTGTGTATTGCTCATATTGATGTCTTTTCAAGTTTTTACGTTGAGGACCTTGGACCAAAAAATTAAAGTGTCTTGCACAATGACAACTTTAGTTGATCGGTAGGTAGGGACAGACAGTGTCTGATCCTTGTCAATTTCTGTCCCTTGTATCTGCACCAATTTCTTATCTACTCTTTGTGCTTGCACTGCGAAGCAAACGAGCTAAGAACATAAGAAGAGGGGAAGGTCAAGTTTGGAGTAGGCTTCAGAATGACGACAAACCAAAGCAGGACCAACTGCAAGAGCTTCGACAAGAGGTAAGTTATTCCACGAAGAATCTTGAACTCCTTGTATGAATTCAATTGTGGACTCCAGTGGACAAGATTCACGTTGATGGAGCACTTTTCATACCACTTGCAACCACTCCAATACATGGAAATTCCACCACTGTATAGACTATTCATTTTTTTTTCCTCAACAAACTCTCATAGAGTTTTTTTGTTAACCTATTAATTTAGTAAATTTCACTTTTGACGAATTATACTGCAACCTATTTTCTCTTCCACGTGGTTGAAATCTTGAGTGACCAGCGCAAAAGGATGAGATCTACGTTTGTGTGATGCATGCCTAAGGTATGGGAGGCGAAATTTATGGAGTGCACTTTCAAACCTCGCATTAATCAGAACTGGAAATACGAAGCTCCAGGGCAGTCTGGTGAACATGACTATAGTAATCGGTTTGAACAGCTTTTTCTGGATGCTGAGAGCCGCAGGCGCCGTCGAGCGGAATACATGGAGTGGTATCCGGAGGGGTTAGCCATCTCCTCAATTTGTTCCTACTTACTAGGCCATGGCTTCTGAAATCAGTTCTTTCGTTTCACTCTTAATGAAACCCTCTAGCATTGGTAGATAACAGATTCTCCTGGTGTCCTATGGTAAGGCAAAGTTTCATGGTCATCAGCTAGCTTAAGTTGTGTATGCCATCTTCAATCTTAAAGTCAGATTAGCTGGAGAGTTTCCAATATCAGTTACAAGGTCGTGAGTGGCTCGGCAGAGTGACGTTCATGCCATGTATCAACAAAGATTGGCCATACTGGGCGTCGATGGAAGAGGATTGGCAGCTGGATCGTTCAGTCTTTCATAGACTCTTGGAAAATGCTTCGAGAATAATGGAGAAGAAGGAAATACAGGAGAAACTAGCACATAGACCGCTGGATCCACTTACCGGTCGAGAGCTCTATAAGCCCCTCACAGGCCGCAAACCGATTAATGTAAGTCATTTTCCAAACTTCTATGCTTCTTGAGGATGGCGCAACTTTCTAGAGTCCAATTTTGGATTCAGGAAGCTAATCCTTTAGTGGTTTTGAGGTCATGAAAATCTGGGATGTAAAGTTCAGGCTCGCCTATGCAGCAGGTCTAGGACACTGAAGTTTTTTCTATGGAATCTATTCGCAGGAGAGAAACCCAGTGCATTTGCCAATTGGGGAATATCTGTACAAAAAGAAATCCGACTTGGATAGCAAAATCAAGACTTTAGTTGCAAGAGATTTCAAATTGAAGAAAGATAAAGCACAATGCCGGTATGTTGGACCGACGTCCCAGAGGTTACTTCAACGTCTCAAAGAACGTGGTTTCAAGCAAATTTTTGATATCCTGGATGAGGACAAGGTTTTCTCTCGCTAGCTATACATTCTCGGTATTTTGGTGATGTGTGATTTTGAATATGTCCTCCTTAGAGTTTGTCACAATCTTCCAGTCCTCATATATCTGTTGTGTCCTTTTTATGCCACTTCTTTTATGGTGTTTCTCTCCAGGACGGTATTGTGGACCTTACCACCGCCAAAGTTGATCGCTTAAACAACGACGTTGTAGAAGATCTCACCCGATTGATGGATTCAATTGAAGGCGAAGATAAGAAATTAGATCTTGAGCAGTTCGTGAAACTCATGCTGGCTGCCGAGGTACTATTCCTGATTACTTCCCTGATCTATTGTCAGAGTCCAGTAGCTCGCCTTCTTTGGTTCACCGAATTGACCAAATGGCGGCTTTTGAACCTGCGACCAAGCACATGTACATATATATATACGGAAAGTTGCGAAAATAAGAGAAGGTTTGGGTCATTCTGTTTTATTTCATACTTAGATGCCTGAGTAATGAACACCCGAATGAACATCATACAGAGCAAATATCATAGCGGCCAACAAGTGCACCTAGGTCTGAAGCACAAGATACACGCTGGTGACAGTGACTGGCCCTTCCAGTCGAAGATGGATCCGTTATCACAAAGCCTTGCAACTAAAAGGCGGAAATATAGGTAGGTCTCCGAGTCCAATTGAAAGGGGGACGGTAGAAATTGCTTCCCGTCAATACCGTCTGTCTTCCACATGCTGCTAACAAAAATAGGCGGTGTAGGCGTTTCAACTGAAAGGTGAATTTTTTGAGTTGTAGACGTTGAATTGTATGCTTAGACTCATGCATTTGATAACATGCCACCTCTTGAATATATCAATGGATCTTTGTACGCGTGACAGCACACACGATGAATGGTATAAACTCATCATTGGGGAATTAGTAAAGAGGCAACAGAAGCTGGAGGAATGGAGGAAGGAAAGGGAGGGGAAGGAGATGGAACAGTGTCTTTTTAAACCTGAGCTGGTCAGCATCTACAGGGCCAAAAAGGTACGAAACTCACTCTAATGGCACAATTTGTTTTTACACTTCCCCCCGTCGACCCTCAAAATCTGTCATGTTGTGTGTACTGTACATCTAAGTGGACAATTTCCACGTGTGAACACATGCGAGAGCCCACTTGTGTGCCATTAAGGAGTACTTCCGCTCTCTGGGCTTTCCGAAGCTTTGAATCTGAATTTCAGAACCATCAATCAAGTTACGACGGGAAATCTTATGACTTTGCTTGTTCTGACTTATTTTTCATGTCCGTAAAATTTGACTTCAGCAAGTCAACAATGCTTTCTTCAAGAATATGATATGCTCACATTGAGAAGAGGCTGCAGGCTGCTGCTGCTGCTGGTGATGTTAGTAACGTGGAAAGTAACTTCGGTGGAGGGAACATTCGTGAGACAATAAGCAATATTATCGACAAAGTACAGCAAGAAATTCATGGGTTTTACTTTACAGATGAAAGAGGGCCTGGTAAGTTTAACTTGACACGCTTCATTGCTGCCACCAATTGTCCATGTATCGCAAGTAAATCACTTCGACTATTTATTGTATATTACACAATCTTGCTGAGTCTACTGTCAAGGTAACTACGTTACACCAATTTGTGACCCTTTTTTGAAAGCAACCCCTACAGATTCTTGCCTAAAATGTACACAATCTGTACATGATAGACTAAGGTTGATCTTGATTACACCTACAAGCAACATTTTAAAAAGTCATGGCTTTGTTTGTACAGTGACCAAAAGATACGGATTAGCTTGTGTGTGAAACCCTTTTTCAATTGCTAACAAGATCAAATAAAAAATTAGTCAGTACTCATAACAAAAAGTCTTCATTCATCGATTGTAATGCAGAAAGAAATGCAGAGGTGATGGCAATGCCTGCGCCAGCATCTCCATCGTCCTCGTCTCGTGCTATGATCACCAAAGATACATCAGTGAGTTCCACAGTTACAATCAGCACCGACACAGGAAAGCTTAGATATACAACAGCGCAGCCGGATGTAATATCAGAGTTAGATGATTTGCCACAGGCCAACAACCCAAAGGCAGGCATGTTTTTCGGCTTCATGGGGGCCTGAATTAAACTGCTTCAGAAATTGATGAGTTCTTTTTATTGATCTTGGATAGAAAAAACAAACTAATGATCGATCAATCTTTAAGAGATGATAGTTATTGTTTTTCTCTCAAAAACGTTATATCAATATGAACTCTCGTCCTCATATTATTGCAAATGATCACTATCTTAGTGACATTCTCAGTAATCTCCCTGGTCTCAGGGAGAAAAACATGAGTATGTAACAAATACTGTACCAAACCCAAAGGCAACGTATGATCTTCCCCTATACTACTCATTCAACAGCTTGCAATGCTCTTATGACATTAGAAAGTGACAAAGTCTGACATTTGTATATAAACTAAGGTAGAGAGGACAGTGTTTGCGTCACTCTAAGAATACTAACTAATGTAAAAAAGTAATTTTGGGGAGATGTGTAAAGCTGTGGAGATCTCTTTGGGAGGTTGTAGACGACTATAAGCGACAGCCAACCCCATTTCCACTCAGCGGCCATAGGCATGTAGCCAAGTCATGCTTACACCGCTTGCTAAAAAGCTCAAACAAGTGTATGAATAGACGAGTCAAGATAGTGACGAAAAAAGTTTTTAACAGTTTTACCATCTGTACAATTTTGACAGTCTGTACATAATACCGCAGATCAGATTACTCACCTGATGAGCCTCACTCTGAATTCTTCCTAATCGTACAAACCCTTGGGTGCACTGCACTGCACCCTCGGGAAGATTTACTCCGCTTTCTTGGGATCGTAATCTTCCATACCTGGGGGACGAGCAGGTGTGGGAAGATGAGACCTTCTCTCAATCTCCTCGGCTCGTTTCCTCTCCGCCTCTGCCTCCGCCGCAGCTTTCTGCTTCGCCTTCTCTTCCAAATACACGGCCCGGGACTCAAAGTAGCGCTCAAACGCGCGTGGCAGAAACATGGGCAGCAAAAACACGAATAAATTGATGGTGTAGTAGATCGTGTTCCCCGCTGCCAAGCTCTTCCCGAACCAGAACCAGAGCTCCTCCTGCACCACAATAATTTTCAAATGCAGAAAAAATAAGCTAAAGGAAGAGGACACTTATCGGGGACCAACAGCAACTCATCTCTTCCAACACACTTGGTTGGTCTTCAATTAGCTAGTTCGATGTATGCATGACTTGGTCAATGTCTGTGGCCATTGATCATTGAATGGAAATAGAACTCTCCACTATCCCTCCAAGAGTGGTCTACAACCTCCCACTTAGAATGATTGCATAAGAAATTCATACATTGAGTGAAAAAAAAATTGATCTAAAGAGAGTTTGGCTCTTGGAATTGCCCAAAGTGATTTCAACGGAGCTCTCTTGAGTGACGGACAGAGTATCCACTACCATATGTTCGAAAAGGAGATTCAAAAACAGAATGGTGAAGGAGTGTGGCACTTACGCTGGGAGTCGGATTATTTGGCAAATGTCGGGTGATGAACATCTCCTCCATCCAATCCACAAGGGCAAAGAGCCGTCGCGTGGTGTACAGAATGGGCATGAGCGCCCTAACAGGCAACGAAAAGATCTCATACCCACTGACGAGATTCTCGCTCAACACCTGGCACGAGAGCAGGAACAAGTGCGGCGTCGCGGAGCGGACCGATTGCTGGTCGTTTCTCGCAAACCCGCCCAGCACATACGAGAGCGGCAGAAAGAGCCCGATCGCGGTCCCGATGATCACGTAGAGCTGGAACAAGCGGTTCCCCTGAAACACCGAGAGCTCCGCGTTTTGGTAGCGCGGAAACACGACCACGGAGATGATGACGCAGTACAAGGAGATGACGAGCGGGAACAAAATGTCAGCCAACGGCACTAATCCACTGGCGGAGAACACGACGATGAACGCCACCAGCTGGAGCTCGATCACGCGGAACGATCCCATCAAGCCTCCTAACCCTGAGAAATCGGTAGTACTGTCATCCACACCGCCTGGCCGCCATTTGCCTTTCCCTTCCTTCACCACCCTTGGCCCCGCTGCCAACGTCGCCCCCGACATCTCGCAGCAACCTCAAACACCACCAGAAAATTCCTAACCGCCTAAAACTACTTCAAAATTCGCAAGAATTACACCTCCCAGGATCTCCTAACACCTCCAAAACCTCGCAAAACTGCAACAAAAATCCAAAATATCTTCAGAATTCTCATTTAAAAAAAACTCAAATTCCTGCATAACCTCGCAAACCTTGGCCAAATCCTAACCACCTCACAATCCCTACCACGTCACATACCAAATTACTTGAAACTGCCTTCCAAACATAGGTAACGATTGAAGGACTTGCACCTGCAGCAAAATTTGAGACAAACCTAAAGTCCGGTATTCCGAGTTGGTGCTCCGAATCTGAGCCAGAAGAGGCTCAAAATTGAAGGGGGAGAAAATTTTCAATGAGACGGGAGCTGGAGGCGATGAAGTCGGTAGTGCAATTAAGCTTAGGGTGCTGCCGATGGCGGATTGTTGCGAGGGAGGCCAAGTGGAAGCTGCAGCGAAGAATGGGTCAGCTTAAGTAAAAGAATGCCTGCGGTGAGGGGTGACAGGTGTCCCTTTGGGGTATGACCGTGGTGAGGGTGTGACCGTGGGTTCGTTGACGTGGAGAGAGGACTGGCACTTGGCAGTGGGTTTGGTGGTAGGATCTCCGAAGTTGGGGCGTAGTTCGATGTTGGCTAGGAATATCCTTTCTAGGGTTGGGGGAGGCTTGGGATTTGCTTTGGTTCTACATGCAGCGCATGCAGCTCTGGCTGTAATGTAATCTCATGGCCAGGTGCAACAGGTGTCACCGTAGCAGAAGCCCGTCAGTCACCCTTAACCCATAAACGACGCTGAGGACGTATGACTGACAAAGAATCTCTCCATGCTCGACAGAAGTGGAACTATTCATCCTCTAAAATTTGTGTGAAAAGGGAAGGTTTTCTATAATATTTTGACTTTCAGTAAATGCTTTTGCATTTTTTTAAGCCTTTAAGGATGGAATGGTGGTTGTGGAAATCATGAATTTTGATACCATGTGACATCATCTAGTTTGGATAAGTCAAATATATTCATTGGAAGTCAAAGTACTGTAGAAGATCTCCCCTTTTCACCCCTAATATCGAGGATGAATAATTGCACTTTTGTCCTATCAGGAAAGATTCTTCGACATTCATTGGACGCAAAACATCCTTGTCAACATTTAAGGGTTAAGCGAACAATTCATACACTGCCAAAACATATGATTTTTACAGTTAATCCTTGAAGGATGCAGACCTTCATGACCAATGTAGTCATCAAAATGTTGTGATTAAGTTCTTGGACCAATTGGTGTATTTCTTGGACCAATTTGGATGTTTTTTGGCCTCAACATTGTTTAAAGGTTAACCAATAGTCATTAACTTACTTTAACCTCCAAGACCATATTTTGAATGATCAAACATGTTGCTTGAAGTAGAGTGGAATTTTGTCCAAATAACTTCTCATTCATCCTTAGTAATGCATGAATCCTTAAAAAATAATTTATTGAATAAATAATATATAATTATTTATATAATTATTTACACGTATTATTTATTCAATATGTATAACAACTATATAAGTAAAAATATACAATACTTCATAAAAAGATTTGAGCATAGTAGTTTTAATCCTTCAAAGACATTGCAAGCCCAATGGAAATTTTGAAAGTCAAAATTTGAATTTACACAAAGTTTTTTATTTAAATGTTTTTAAGTTCATCAAATATTAAAAAATTATAGCTTTAATAATCTTCATTTTACTCCATTTTAATTTTCTAAAAATTGTTTAAATTTTAAATTTTGTGACCTTTGAAGATAGCATCTTGAAAGGTCAAATACACCACTTTAGAACTTTTCCTATTCAATTTTACTTGGTGTGAGTTCAATGAGTGCAACGTTTCTACCATGATGTTAAGTTATATACCTAACAAAATTTAGAATTATTGAAGGAGTTTCACACATGTTGTTTGAGCTACCCAAAAAGTTCAAGGCAACATAACTTTTGATCTAAACACTTGATCCAAAAAAATTATATTCACATTAAGGAGGTACATATTCATACCTTGTGTTGGAAATTTTGGAACATCTATTAAAAAATGGCTTCATATATACCTACCCCCATATCACCTTGCATACGTGCAATGGTCATTTGGTCCTTTAGAAGTTAAATATCTACAAACCATTAGATGAATGAAAAAAAAATTCTTGTACCAAGGAAATGATTGCATTGATTTATTATTCAAAATATGATTGCTTGGTCTTTAGGGCATTAAGGTTTTAAAATCTAAAATCATCTATATAAGCATTTGAACATTTGGTTATTATTATTAAAGGATATAAGATTTTATTCAGAGTTACAAGGGGATTCCAAATTCCTTTTGTACACATTTGTTTGAAATCATATGAATAAATAATAAGAATTATCTCATTTTGAAAGTATATGTGAACTTGGCTTTAACAATTAGGCATAGTACATTTTAAACCAAAAAAATGCAAAGTTTGGCTTCAAAAATAATTTGCAATTAGTTGTACAAGTTATTGCAACCTCAAAAACCCTTGCATCATTAGTAGAAGGCCACTCTTGTAGGCAACAAGGGTTGTAAAATTGACCAAATAGTTTTTGATTATTCTTTTTGTGTACTACCTATATTACTTGTTTCTTTCAACTTGGTTTGTTTATCTTTCTTTTCTTCTTTTTTAATCCCTAAATAGTCCATGGGATATATTGTGGTCTCAAAAAACTTTGAAATGTTAATTGCACCATCTTGATGAACATATCAAGAAGATTTCCGAACTACGAAAGTGATGGCATCCAAGAATTGAAGTTCATTTTTTGGTAGTTTTAGGGAAAAAAATGATGTGTATTGCTAAATTCTTGGCATGTCGAAGTGTGTGTTTGTGTATTCAAAGGTTGAATACAAAAAATTATAGTGCCAGTGGACTAAATTGTATAAGCATGCAAGTATGACCTTGTACATCTTTAATCCACTATGATTTGTGAAGCATGAAGGGTGCTTTGTAGTGCAAATGTAATGTATGAGGGCTTGGAGTGCACTGCGACAACATGTAATTGAAATGTACAAAAGGAATAATAGTGAAGTTTGGAACTAGGTAAGGTGGTCTCTAGGATACAAACTTCACTTAGGGCCCCAATCAATAGTACCTGGAATTGTATCCTTTTACGTGTCTTGCATGAAGCAATTTCAAATTTTTTACATACTTTGAGGCCAAAATGTACATCACTATTGTGTACATTACTTTTTTACAATTTGAGCTATTTTGTGTGTATAGAGATTTTTTAAGCTTATGTGACAATATTTAAGAAAATCATGGAATTAGTGTTGTTTTTGTATTAATGCATTTAGACTCCAATAAAAATTTCAACTTGTTTAGAACTTCCTAATTCTACATATAAAAGATTGTATTCAAAATTACACCTCATATGCCAAGAAGTGAAATGGAATGTGAACTACTTAGACATTAAACCAAGGTAACTGCTAAATTTTCAATTTTCAATTTTCAATTACTATTTACACAAATCAATGATTTATTAATCCATTACTTTAACTATTAGCATTACAGAATTTGTATTTCTCCTAAAACAACTTAGATAGTTTTCTTTCACTCATTCTCAAAACTTTATTAGATGGACATATTTATATTAACCTCACCTCCTCAAATTTTTATTTTGTGCATCTCTCACTTTCAACAATTATAACAATCAATACATTCAACACTCATAAGCAATTTCCAAATTGGACAAAAATACACACAAATTCACTTTCCTATTCAGTAATCTCTCAAACATTTTGCATTTTGAAATCCCATTTGATTAACATATACATTGTTTGCTACAACAACTTTATATAGTTTACTTAGTTAATTAACAAAGTCACAATTTGAGATACACACAAACAAGCACTAAATTTTTCAATTGTTTTGTCTTCTAAAATATAGATAGAATCAATATCTAATTTGGTTACTTGCTCACCCTCCACTATCTAGTAGGATGAATAGTCAATCACTCATAAACAACTTCTAATTTGTACAAGCCTAAATCCAACATTTAAACGTCACTTAAATATTTAATACAACCAATAGTTAATTCAATTCCAACTTGACAAACATACCGTTACACACAAATAGACACAAATGAATACACACACAAACATCAAACCATCTTTATAAATTGTGTACATAGGTTTTAAAAATAACATCAATGCAACATTGTACACAATTAGAAACACGAATCCCACTTCAAAAACAACAAATCTCATTCCGAAAACAATAAATCTATCACATAAAAGATAATCATAGAAGGTAACTAAGAAGCTTAACCCACTCTCTATTATAATTGTGGTATCAACTAAATTGGAAAAACAAGATTCTGCATGTTTGAAACAACACAAAGTCAAAACTGACTTGGAAACTACTAAAACTACTATTTTGCCAGATTTTTATTTAGACTCTAATAAACAAACTATTGGTTATTTACTCCTATTTATAATTGAATTTAGTTTCTACTTATCAATTGGTTATCTTTAACAAAAAAAATTGGTATTTGCGATGCCAAAAAGTTATTATTCATCTCTCACCTTTTACAAACATCTAGCTCTAGATAAGATATCAATGATAATTATGAGTAACATTTTTAATTTTATCATGTAGGAGACTGTTTCTAAAATGATTTAAAATTGTCAAGGTGGGTATCCTTTAATTGTACAAGTGGTACAACTTGTATATAAGCAAATAACTAGATGCTACTATGTATAGTTTTGAATTTTTTAAAGATGATTCAATGGTGTATCTTTCAAAAGGTATAATATTATTTTAGATAAATCATGACTTCCACTTGCTATAAGTAAAAATAAATTCAATAATAATTTTGATAAAATTTATGCTAATAATAAGCTAAATTTGTAATTGATAGATCAATGAAAAATGCTCACAACTAATTTGCAAATGCCATTTCTCTCGGGAGGTGCACTTAGTTCTACTACAACAAACCATGTGCTCGACCACGTGCAAATAAGTGGTTTCTAATAAACTATAATTTCAACCTAAAAAATTGAGCATTGTTTAATAATGATTATAGGTTTCTATTGCCATTCCTAAACTAGTTTTGTTTGTTTTTCATTTTTTGAAATGTTTTTCTACCTTGTAGGAAATTTAATTTTTTTCAAGAAATCAAATTTTTGTCACATGGAGTTTGGATACATTTTGAATTGAAGAAAATGCTCTATAAATGCAAGGTTTGGCAATTTTTTGCAGTTTTAGAACAGATGGTATATGCTCCTCTTTTAAAAAGACTTTATGTATATAAGTTTGTGTAGGCCAGTTTCAAGGTAAATTCAATTGATATTGACAATGAACAATTTTGGGAAAGTATTCTACATGAGAATAAGATTCAAACACAAATTAATTATCTTTTGACATGTTTGAAGTTTTGATATATTATAAGTGAAATTTCCAAATATTGCACAATATTTTTTTGATGTTGCCTAATTTTGGGGATATTTTAAAATTTTATAAGAAATTTAAAGAATGACATTTTCAAGCGTAAAACTTTTAAACATTTATTCAATGATTACTATCAATTTGAAAAGACAAAACAATAAAAAAAAAAGACATGGCAATCAAAAACAAATCAAATAAGAAAATAAAAAAAGTCATTGCAACCTAAATAAGAAAAAATGCGATAGATAAAAACTAAAGAATTTAATAGCCAAGAGTGCTAAGATTCTAAAATGCAATTTTCAACTTGCTTAAACCATCCAACACTAGAAAGTAAAGTATTTTTGTAGTTTGTTACTAATGATATCCTCGGTATATGGTAATCATGATGGCTTGACCGCTTGACTCCCAAATTGTATCTTTACTCTTCTAACTTTGTTAACTTCAACATTCTCATTCTTATAGAAATACTTTAGATTTTAAGTAGATTTTTATAATTGCATTGTGTCTACTTTCTAAAAGTACTTTTGTCCTCACATCTTTAGTGCAAGATTTTGAAGTTACAAATAATCAAGATAGAATTCATGTAGACAAATTAATTTTTTGATTTTAAGTTTATTTAGCATTCCAATGGAAATGCAATCTAATTGTCAACCTATTTCTACTTGTGTGAGGCAAATTGTGTTAATTGTCAATGTACATTCAAATAGGGGCATAAGGCCATTAGATAGTAAACAATTTAAGTTGTCTTAAATATAAAGAGAGGCAAATAGAACTATGACTTTTCAAATTGAATGGGTGTCTCTTTGCAAAAGAATATAGGCAAGTTGTAGTACATGTTTTTAGCTCTCAGTTAGAGCACTTTTGATTGGAGACGGGAGAATCTTGTGTATATGTTGTATGTGTTTGTCTTGTGTGTATGATGTTAATTGATAAATTGAAGTGTACACAATTGTTGGAGGTAATTTGGCTACAAATTGTCCCATTAAATTAGATATTTAACTTCTAAATCCCTAGTGAATGAACCTCTCATCCTATACTACAAAAGAATCTATCAATCCTATAAGCTTAGGTTGGTAGATTCTAAAGATAACAATTCCCGTACAAACCAATGTATAACTGTAGAATTGCACACCTTCATTTGTTGTAATCTTTTGGGTTGTAGATCTTATCAAGATAATTTTCACATGTAGTTTTGAAATTTATGTAAATTTTGGTTCTTCTTGTTGTTTATTCAAAAATTACAACAAAGTTTGAGGTATTTAGAGCACCCTATAAACATCCAAAATTTTCAATAATTAGTAAATGAATTAACTTCTCTATCCTTTTAAAGAGTAATGGAATAGCTTTAGAACATTCTTTCTTAGCCCTCTTTACACTAGATACAAGAGGCCATGGAGAGCAAATATTTGACAATTGAAACAAAAGAATGTGACTCTACACTTAAAATTTTCAAGCCTCCATAATGAGATAAAGATGTAGATGATAATTTTGCTCTCTGTCATAACAAAAGTGTGTAATTTTTAGTCTTCTGGAGTTTGGATTGAGGTCAATAAGTTTTTTAGTTTAATCTCAAATTTCTTGTGAGGTCTTGGTCCAAAATGCTCATAACAAACCATTTGAAAAGAACTAAATAATGTCTTGCATTAAACTATTTTAGAAAATACAATACAAATATAGACACTCATAGTTTACTTTGTGACCTTCTAGCAATGTTTACACTACCTCCAAATACTACCCTTTCAAAAATAAGTCATAGACCTTGTGAACATTTTCTCCGATTGTGAAGAGGGTAGGTTTACATGTAGAGAAATAAGTCAAACTTTGCAAAAATGACAAAAGATTTTCTAAAATTCTACATGAGAATGTGCAAAATTTGCAAGTATAGAATCAAAATTGTTGGGTGGAAACTTTTTTAGAAGAGGCTCATAAAAAGTAGAAGAGGCAAGTTTCCGATTTTCGGAAAACTAATTTTAACATTGAGCTTCAACTTTTTTTTTGTTGCTTTTAGTTTAACAACAAGCCAAAGCTACTCTTAAAATGTAGTTTCTCCTTACTTATGTAGAAGTATAAACATCATGAAACTTAACAAAAGCAATTTTGGTTAAAAAAAACTTCCGAAAATTATTTTGAGATTTTGCCGTGGATTTTGCTACAACATGGAAGTCCATCCTAAGGGCATCCTTCCATGTGGAGTTGGGGGGCCAGTGAAGCCCATTGATCTGATTGGTAGGATGAAGACTTCAGAAAAAAAAGACTCCCATTCCATCTTTGATTAGTGGGGCTCCACCAACCTTAACCCCACATGGAAGCCCATCCTAAGAGCATCGCCATCCATTTACTAGGAAGCTCCCTAGTTTGGGCTAGGGCATGTCCGGTGAAGAAAAAGTGGTCCACTATAGACTCGGGGAGGGACAAAAAGAACCCGGTCACGGCACAAATGGCTCTAGAAACTATAGAACCCCGTCCCCGCCATGCAAGTTGACTCATGCTAAATCTTGTTCCTTAGTTGATTTGTGGGCCATTTTTGAACTTTTTTTTAATCAAATAGCTTTATGGTTGGCTCTTGATTCTGACAATTCACTAATGCATGAGCTTGTCTTGTTTTGGTGTGTTCGCTTCCCCGTGAACAAATGGGGGACATAAGCAACTGGGTGAATGGGTGGCGATGCTCTAAGTCGGTTTCAAATGAACCTGGAGTTCTTGTCCTTGCAGGACAAGCAACACTGCTGGTCCCCAGTCGACCGGGCTTGTGGAGGCCACGCCAGTTAGGGCAACGTGGCTAGCACGGGTGTGGGGAGGGGATGGGGTGGGGTGCTTCCATAGCCAAACCCAGTCCAAGTCTACAAATAGGAGCCTTCCCAATGACTTTGCGAGGGTAAAATTAGGGTTTGGGGCTTCCGAAGAGCTTACGCGAGGCCCAAACCCTTCTTTTCGCGCTCTGCAGTTCGGCTACTCACTCGCCCGCCTGGCCGACGCTCGTCCCTGCACTCTCCCCTTCAATTTATTCCACAGGTCTTCTCGTAGAGTTTTAGTTTGAAGAGCCAGAGCCAGAAGTTAGTTTGTTACAGCGGCGGATTTGGGAAAGATTTGGGAGAAAGGGCCGGCACAAGGTCCCCGCGGGGCGACACCAAGATGTCGAACCGGCTGACGAGGATTGCGATTGTGAGCTCCGATCGATGCAAGCCGAAGAAATGTCGCCAGGAGTGTAAGAAGAGTTGCCCCGTGGTGAAGACAGGTGCGGTTGATTGGGGGGTGTCATTTTATAAAGAAATTGCGTTTGGTGATTTGGATTATGGATTTGTTTTTTTTGAAAGGTGATCTTATGATGGTCCTGTAGACGGAGCTTCATATCTTGGCTTGCGTTTGCAGGGAAGCTGTGTATCGAGGTTGCCTCGGCGTCGAAAATTGCCTTCATCTCCGAGGAGCTTTGCATCGGGTGTGGTATCTGTGTCAAGGTGCGTCTTGCATTCGCTTGTGTGCTCTTCAGTTTTCTTCCCGCGAGAAATTCTTGTGCATGTAGAGACTCGTCTTAGGAAGGGATTTCGATTTAAAGTTATTGTTACGAAGAGCGTTCCTGATTTGAGTTCGTGGACTGCGTTTTTTGCCTATTTTTTGTCAATATCCTGTGTTCGTTGAGTTTTAACCTGGCGGACGGAATTGAATTACATTTGAGAAACCTTCAAATTGCCGCTGAGCTAGAGAAGCAAGAGTGCTCTCGAACGCCGTCCCTTATAACTAAATTTGAAATTGCTGGGAGATGTTTTGGTCTCTAGGGCTAGGAGAGTGCTGGTTACTCACAGAGCTATTTTGTTTTTTTGTAACTGGCTATCTTCAGAAATGTCCTTTCGAAGCCATTCAGATCATCAATCTTCCGAAGGACCTTGACAAGGATACCACTCATCGTTATGGTCCCAACACCTTCAAGCTCCACAGGTGCGATTGACTTCCTAGTTTAAGCCCTCGATTTACTCGTCCTCGAACATTAGTAGCTTCAGTTGTTCATATTTTGGCTCACGGATAGAAACTGGGTAGTATAAATGTTCACCCGGGCAGTGGCAGACTGTTTCTGTACATCGAAGAGTTTCTATTCTCTAGAAGACTACCATAATTGTTTCGCAGAGTGATCTATTTATACATGTAAACTGCAGTATCTTCTGTTCAAAGCAACCAAAGTCTGACCGATTTTTTAGTAACTCCATGTATAATTTCGAATGGTGCAGGTTGCCTGTTCCTAGACCTGGGCAAGTTTTGGGACTTGTTGGCACTAATGGTATCGGAAAGTCAACTGCTCTCAAAGTTCTGGCAGGAAAGCTCAAGCCAAACCTTGGACGTTTTCTTGTAAGTAAAGTCACATAGGTTTGCTTTTTGCTTTTGTTCACTTTAGTCATCCGGTTCTCTGCCGAATGTGCGGCCTTCGAATGTTCGCTACATTTTGATGTCAGTTTGAAAGATTTGCATCCAATGTATAAGAATTTTTTTGACAATCCGCGCGGGGCCCTTGAAAGTTCTGGACGCACTGAGCGGGTGTTTTGTCAGTCTTTTATCCTCCGAGGAATTTGATACAAGTTTGTGTGCGTGCTGGTGGTGTGCAGAATCCGCCTGACTGGCAAGAGATTTTGACTTATTTCCGGGGTTCTGAGCTCCAAAATTATTTCACTCGAATTTTGGAAGATAATTTGAAGGTGAGATGCTTCCTGACCCTGCCTTTCCTGAACAAGGATATCATTTCGTTATTAGTTTGAACTATAGTTTCTGTACTTTGTTATTGATTCTTTTTGGCTTAATTGGCATCAGGCGATCATCAAGCCGCAGTACGTGGATCATATTCCCAAGGCCGTGAAAGGTAACGTGGGCGAAGTTCTTGCTCAAAAAGATGAGAGAGAGATGAGATTTGAACTGGCCAAGGATCTCGACCTGAATCAAGTTCTTGACCGTGATGTTGGTGATCTTTCTGGAGGAGAGCTTCAGCGCTTTGCCATTGCTGTCGTGGCTACGCAGCATGCTGAGATCTACATGTTTGATGAACCGTCTAGTTACCTCGACGTGAAGCAAAGGTTGAAAGCTGCCCAAGTTGTTCGTTCTCTGCTCCGACCCAACAGGTACAGTCTTATGAGCTGGGAATTTTTAGTAAACATAACTGTGATACATATGATTTTTCTGGTTTTAATGACTGTTTAGCAATTCCCTACATAGGCACACTGATTTTGGTTTGTAGTGGGCTATTGCAAGTGGCGACATTACGTCACCTCCTCCTCAGCTCATTTTTTTTCCTTTGCTCTGAACCAATATATGAATTTATTCATTTTTTCAACGTTTACTGTTTGTGCAGTTATGTTATTGTGGTGGAACACGACTTGAGTGTGTTGGATTATCTTTCCGATTTTATCTGTTGCCTGTACGGGAAGCCTGGAGCTTACGGTGTGGTGACTTTGCCCTTCTCTGTGAGAGAAGGTATCAACATCTTTTTGGCTGGGTTTGTGCCTACCGAGAATCTGAGATTTAGAGACGAGTCCCTTACCTTCAAGGTATGCATGTCAATTCACCAAATATATTCTAGTGACTGACATAAAGAAAGGCAGCTGAGGTTATGGAAGTTCATATAATCTCTTGACAAAGCAAACTTTTGACATTGCCTCGCATTATCGCGTCCTGGGAGTAAAATGCGCATAATGCTTTTACAAGTCATAAATTTTTGCTCCTTTTGCAGGTTGCTGAGACTCCCCAGGAGAGTGCAGAGGAGATTCGCACTTACGCACGCTACAAATACCCTCAGATGACCAAGACACAGGGTGGCTTCAAGTTGGCCGTGAAGGAAGGGGAGTTCACCGATTCTCAAATCATTGTAATGCTTGGAGAGAATGGAACTGGCAAGACCACGTTCATCCGTATGTTGGTAAGTAGTAGCTGTTGTCTAGCTGACTTGTGGGCCTTGAAGTCCATCAACTATTTGCTTGTAGTCTTTGATTGATAGATATTGCACTAAGGCTGTAATTACTATGTTATGGAAGAATGCTATTTGCCCAGCCTATATTGACCGGGATGGGATTCACAGGCAGGTTTGCTAAAACCCGATGATGCTGGCGAATCTGATGTTGAGGTTCCCGAGTTCAATGTGTCTTACAAGCCTCAAAAAATCAGCCCCAAATTTGCGTCAACTGTGCGACATCTATTGCACCAGAAGATCAGGGACTCCTACATGCATCCACAGTTCAATTCCGATGTAATGAAACCTCTACAGATCGAGGCCCTGATGGACCAACAGGTTGTTCATCTCTCAGGTGGAGAGCTGCAACGTGTCGCCCTGTGTCTCTGCCTTGGCAAGGTAATTCAGCCATTGTGTTTGCGATGTTCTCAGAGTTTTTATGCTGAAGGATGCTTGTGTCCTTCATGGTTATGATGCGTTTCTCAGTGATGCGATATGGATATTCATTCCGAGGGCATCCAAATTATTAACTATGTACTGATACTTGATTGACTGCAGCCCGCAGATATTTACCTGATCGATGAGCCAAGTGCATATCTCGACTCTGAGCAGCGTATTGTAGCAGCGAAAGTTATTAAGCGATTCATCCTTCATGCAAAGAAGACGGCCTTTGTAGTGGAGCACGATTTTATCATGGCCACGTACTTGGCTGACAGAGTGATTGTGTATGAGGGACAACCGTCCATTGATTGTGTTGCAAACACACCTCAGAGCTTGCTAACGGGAATGAATCTTTTCCTTTCGGTGAGTAATGAACTCTGCAGCAAAATTCCTACGATCTTGTGTTCCTTGTACGTTGGCTAGTTCTCCATCAGTGTATAATTTAGTTGAATTTTTTGCAAGATACATTTGTATGGATTTCTTGTATTGACCGTGTTGATTGGTCATGGAACAGCACTTGGACATTACTTTCCGGCGCGACCCAACAAATTACAGGCCTCGTATTAACAAGCTTGATTCGACTAAAGACAGGGAGCAAAAGAATGCAGGATCTTACTACTACCTAGATGACTAAGTACCTTGCGTTGAGCTTAGTTCAAAGTCTTGGATGAGGGTACTTAGTACCAGCGGAAATTATATTGTACCATTTGTTTTTCAGCCATTGGCAAGGTCACTTCAGTGAATCATGTTGCTGGGATTTGCAGAGCTCCCTGGAGTTTGCGCAAAACCGGAATTTTCCATCCTTGAACTGACTTCGAGCGCAACATAAGTTGTGTAGTCTTTTCTTGTAGTTTTTTCTCAGACTATAATCAAGTGCGAAGAGAATCTGCTTCTGGAGGATTGGGTTTGGAAGCATGGAGATGGGTGATCTGTTGCTGTTACTGAGAGGTCTTGAAGGCATGGTTTCTGACGTTTTGACTTCAACTATGTTCCACATTTGTGAAATTACTAGCTTCAGTAGCAACCGGAAATTGTGATCCCGGGAGGTCTAGACATTTCTCTGGGTTTAGAGAAAGATTTCAAGGGGAGAAGCTTTTGGTTGAAAATAGAGATTAGAGATCGGAGGTTTAGTGATAAGTGGTTTGACCAGTTTTGCTCTTGAGAGGAAATTGTGCGCCATTGTTTCATGTAATGTAATAAACAATGATCACTCTTAGAAGGATTATTCTTGCCCTTTCCGATTCTGATGTGGCTCTCTTTCTTTTCTTTCCTTCATGTGCATGGTTCCAATGGAAATCCAAAAAGTACCCCTTTGTATGTGTAACACGTAATTACACCTAAAATTGCACAAGTAAGCAATTTAGCATGGTTGCCATTATTATATTGAATTTTTTTGGTGGGATCCTGTTGGAAGTCAAATGGGGATTCTAGATTCTCTAAGAATGCATTTTTTGGTTATCATCTAGATAAACTATGAATTTTCAAAGTGCTGAAAATAGAGCTTAGGGTAACTAACCAAAGACTCTGTTTAATAGTGGAAGTACATTTCAGGCAAGAATCTAGCTTGTGTGGTTTTAGAGAGCGTGCAAAAGTTTTGTTTTTTGTTTTTTGTTTTTAAAATTTCAAAGAGAATTTTAAATCTACAAATATGAAAGATTTTGTATTCTGTAAAATATACAGTCGAGGTACATTTTAGGAATCTTCCAAAATCCTAGATTTTGACAGAAAATATTCAAAATTCTTAGATTATAGAAAATCTTCGAAAATCTTAAATTTTAAAAACGCGGCGCTTCACTCCAAACAAAAACTCCAACAAATTTCAGAACTCTATAACTTTTTCAAAAATCACTCAAATCTTGTGTTTTTTGAAGTGTTGAAATTGTATTAAACTCCTTTATTACTACTACAAGTACTAGTAACAATCTAGAAGTTGAAATTTTATCCTTTTTCTCAAGATAGGTACTACAGGAAGGAAAGAAAGAAATTGTTATCAAGTGAGAAACTCTTGTATCTACACACACAAAGTTAAGTGGCTCTCATTCTACAAAGGGAGAATCAACGCAAAAGAAGAAGTGAAACTTTTACTAAATGATAAACCATCATCTCCAAGCAAAGTAAAGGTAAATGCATTGCAAAAGATTCTAATACTTGTTGATGTGTTATGACTTTGAATTTTTCTTGGTTTGGCAAATTACTCTCATTGGTTTGTGAAGAACTTTAGTTTGACTGCCAAACCATTGACAAATCTTACGGGAAAAGACCAACCATGGACTTGGGGGCGTGAGTAACAAGAAGCTATTGATACATTGAAGCGAAAGTTAAATTTAGCTCCTGTATTTCAATGGTCAGATGCTATTAGATCCTTTCAATTGCACACAGATTGGAGTGAAATGGAATTGAGAATGGTCTTAGTACAAACTAATGATGTGGAACAAAAATATGTCATCACATTGGCTTCTAAGAACAATAACAATGCAAAGTTCAACTATTCATCTTATGAGGGAGAAGTATTGGTTGCAATTTGGGCCATTGCTCACTTTCAACCTTATTTATACGGTCAACAATTTATTTTGGTGACAGATCACCAACCTTTGAAGTGGCTTATGGAATCAAATAAACTTATTGGTAAGTTTGCTAAATGGGTTTTATTGCTTCAAGAGTATGATTTTGAGGTTGTACATTGGGTAGACATTACCAATTTGGATGCTGATGGACTCTCTCATAATCCAAGCTCTTCAAAGGAGGACTTAATCGAAGCTAGATGACACGAGGAATGTGACAGAGAGGCAGTTTCCGGATGGCATGCCATAACATACCTCACTTTGATGTTAGATTCAACATCTTTGCTATCTAAACATGGGTCAGATGAAGAATCTGACAAGGCCCAAGTTGTTAGTGATGTGTGGAAGGATCATGTGGTTTTACACAAACTTCAACAAGGGACATTTCTACACCTATCTTTACCTTGGAGCAAGATAAAATTGGTCATTGAATAGTAAGATTCCGTTGAGAGAATGGTTTGTTGTTTTGAGTATGGTTTGATGGAACTAGGTGCATTGTTCCAAGACCAAGTCAACGAGTTTCCTTAGTACAGCAAGTATATGAGGAACTTGGATATTTTGGCGTGTATAGGACATATTCTATATTACACAGTCAATATTGGCCGACTAGTATGTATCAACAAGTCACCATTTATGTTTCTTGGTGTGAGGTGTGCGACCGAGTTAGATCAAGTTTTAACACTTTATCACCTCAACTACAAATTCTGCCATCATGGGTTTGGGTTATCGTTGGCCTCTAGATTTTGCCGGACCACTCCTTGTCACTTCAAGTAGAGCTAAATATGTGTTGGTGATGGTGGAGCATTTTAGCAAGTGGATTGAACTTGTGGCTCTATTACAAAATTCTTCGAAGTTGGTGGCTATAGCTTTTCTTGATCATATTTTGGCACATTTGGGGGCACCTTTTAAGGTGTTGACAGATTAAGGGCGTGAATTCCTTGGTTCATTTGAAGAATTGTATACTAAAGCCTTGATATTCACCATATTACTTCTACGGATTACCTTGAGGTGGATGACTTGGTTGAGCGGGTTGTCCAAATAGTCAAGCGTGATTTACGGAAATACGGATTGTTTCGTGGCAATCATTGTGATTGGGACTTGATGTTGCCATGGATTGATATGTGCTATCATTTTAGCAAGCACCCATCGTTGGCGTCTTATAGACCTTACCAATAGTTGTTTGGACGGGAATCAATTCTACCTAGTTCATTGTGGGAGAAGTTAGCTCCAGTTGTAGACTTGGATGACCATGATATGTGGGCTCAATGTCTACATGGTCGAGCAGAGTTTTTCAAATGGGCCATGGAGAACTTATCCATTGCTTAACATCGTGATACTTTATGATATGCTCGCATTCATAGTGGAGCTTATTGACCTCAATTGAGAAGATTTTCTCGAGGAGATTATATTTATCTCCAACGTGAGGCACCTACAATTTTTGATGTGAAGGCATGGTGTATTATTCTTTGTATAAATGATATATTGCCTAGTGATATTTTGTTACTTGAAGGCAAAGATGGATGAGAATGTCGAAAGCACTCTAAAAATTGTGCTCCATATCATCTTTCTATCAAGGGTTATGTGCATCCAGAGCTAGTTGTTTTGACAGATGGCTTTCTATGTTATGTGTGTGAGAAGAAAGGGACAACTACTATATTATTGTGTGATCAATACCAACGTGGATGATATGTTTGATGCCACCTCTTTCAATTCTTCCTTTTAGAGTTTGGTTTTGCCCTTATTGCAGAGGGTCTTCTAGTCATGTCACATCTTTTGACAAAAATTCAGGACTTCTCTAGAGTTGGCTTTTTATATTTGGTGATGATGCTATCATTTGGATAATGGTTACAAGTTATAGATTCAGAATATCAAGTTATGATGAGGTTGATTATAGGATTTGACTTCCAAAAACCGTCAAAGGTGATTAAGGATGGAGCTCACATTACATCCAACCTACAATACTTTAATCACTTCCTCACTAACTTGATTGGCCTATCTATGTACCAACACATTGACTTGAATATGTACAATTGTTGCAGCAGTTTCACCAAAGGTCATCTCCAACTACATGTGTGTTTGTTACTAGTTGATTGGAGAGACTCTTTATCTGCTAGGGGGAGCATTTGAAGGTGTGTTTGTTGTGCATTCTTGCTTAGGTTTTGATTGCATATTTGGTGTTAGTTATGGCACTCAATCTGTTGTGTGCTACAATCTTTATTGACACGACAATTACTTTTGTGAAAAATTGCCAATGTTATAAACCGAAAAGGTTATAAACAAAAAAACAAAAAAAACTAGAAAATATAATAAACATGATTCAGTTAGTTTGAAAGATCTCCTCAAGGTATAAATAGTAATGAAGATGGCTGTAAATTTTTCTCCCAGTAAGTATTTTGTTTGTACATCTCAAACATCCTTTGCTATGACCTTTATGTCAAATGAATACTACCAAGCTAACTTTAACCCCTAAAGACTCAAGGTGTTTTGACAAACAATATAATTTCAAACTTCCACTTTCTAGTGCATTTTGAATATAATTGAAATGTGATAACATTTTTCAAACTCTTAACCACAAATTTGTACTAGACTTTTGTAGTAGTGTATTAATCCATTTGACTTCATAGATTGTGAAATTGTAACATTCCAAGTTAGAAGAAAAGAAATTATGGGCCCTATGTAATAGGGTCAATATAGTTTAACTCAACTTTGTGGAGTAGGCATTATCCAACTTTGGTAATTGGAACCATGAATGTGTTGAAAGCAACAAACAATGTCGTATAGCCATGCCATTGAAACTCTTAGAACTTGTGGAAAATCGAGCAAAACTAAGAAGATAGATTCTTTCATGAAACGTTGATTTTCCCCATTCTAAATAGAAAACCAGTTTCATGAGCTTCGGCACATGAACTTTTAGAAAGAAAATTTATTAAATGCGTAAGTTACGTACTGTTATGTCACTCTCTACAGTTTTACGAAGTGCTAAGTTTTACAGTACGAGAATGATCCACATTTTGAGTGTAAATTCATCACAAGAAATGACCTTCTTGTGTCCTTGTGTTGTAGACATGTTAGAAATTATTGTTGACTGCTTTGGGTGAGTAAGACCAAGAGTACAGGTAACCTGAGACCGAGACCGAATCATGTACCTTGCTGCTTCGTCTTCTCTGCCGAAACTTGTCGATCTCTGCGTCTGTGTGGTCTCTTTCGTTGCTTCCCGCATTGCTGCGTTTCAGTTCTTCGGTCATGCTACAGCTCTACTGATGTTCCGGTAAGTTTCTCTGCTTCTCTCTGCTGCATTCGTTTCCTTCCCGGAGTTTCTTAAGCGCTTCTTCGTGACCGTCATACCAACCCTAATGTCCGCATTGCCCAAGGAGTTTTCCAAGCGCTTGGGTGTGTTCAATCATGCAGTTTCTTTGGTGATTCCCACAGCTGTTTGTCTTTTAATTTCTCAAATAGTTCATTTAGTATAAGTACCAAGTTGATGTGCTTGAGGATTAAGGGGAGGGCATGGTATGGTGCTTTCTGTCCATTTCTCTCTTTGCGGCTAGTGATAATCAATGTCTTCTTCAGTCGTTCGTTTTTTAACTTGCCGCGTTTCAGTTCTTCCATCATCGGACTGCGCTAGGCCAGCTGCTCTGTTTCTCTTCCGCTGTATTGATTTGCTTTGTTGGATTTCTTGTGCGCTCGCGAGTGTCATACCAACCCTAAAGCCGACATTGCTCAAGAAGTGAAGCGCTCGTGTTCAAACATGCAGCTTCATTAGTGTTCCCCACAGCTGTTCTTTTTTTTAATTCGCATTTCTTCATTTAGTATTAGTGCGAAGTTGTTGTTTTCAGAATTGAGTTTATTCATAGTGTGAAACTTTCGGTTCATTTTTTCTCTTCGTGGCCAGTGATAATCAGTCATAATTTGCCGCGTTTGAGTTCTTCCATCATCGTACTGCGCTGGACGAGCTGCTCTGATTCTCGTCTGCTGCATTGATTTTCTTTGATGGGTTTCATATGCGCTCGCGAGTGCCATACCAACCCCAATGCCGGCATTGCTCAAGAGTTCCAAGCGTTTGAGTTCAATCGTGAATTGATAGTCACAGCTGCCGTTTTTTTTACTTTGTTCCTTGTAGTAATACCTAGTGGACTTGCTCTTCTCGATGCTTGAGGATTGAGGTTTTTTTATTGTACTATGTATGTAGCTTCTCTCGCCCCGGTCAAAATTCGAACTCCCAGACCAGGTTTACTGATTGATTTGTTCTGAGAATATTGCTGCGTCATGCGAGTTTCCGTCTCCCCGTGCTATGGCCGGCACTCTTCCTCGTGGTGTTTGCCTTCGAGGTTTCAGTACTCCTCCCTTGCTATGTTCTTTGGGATGCTGAATGGTGGAGGGTAGTTCACGCCCAAGAAGGGGCAGACTCCAAAAGAGCTACAGTAATTCAAATGCTTGAGGGATCCTTGTCTGAATTAGGTCATCATTCGGGTTTGTATCAATAATCGGTATTTTAGGGTTTTCGTAAGGAGTGGTTAGGGCATCGTAGAAAGCCTTTACAACTCTGAGAACTCCATATAACCTCCGAGAGAGGACGGTTGCAAACTCTGTGAGCGAGTGGGGGGCGTGTCTACCGTAGCTGCGTCGTGGAATTGAAAAATGTTTCAATTTTCTCATTTGAAGTTGGATTTTGGGTTCGTCAATTGCAACCGATCTCTTCCAACAAGAGAGGACTAGTTTTATGCTCTTTTATTTCGTAGAGGAAGCCGGAGCCATTGGCATTGCCATCGCATTGCTTTCAGTTGTTATGTGGTTAATAAAGAAATCTTAGATTGGAAAGTGATCGTTCCAAAAGAACTGTGGTCACGGAAATTAGTAATGCGATAGGAATATGATTTGTTTGTGACCCAATTGCACTTGTTCAGTCCTTGAGGTTAGTTGGTCACGTTCCTGCTGATTTTATTTTCTCTTTTGAAACCGCTAATCAGAAGCGTCCAAAGTGGACGAGTCGATTGTTTATTAGTTGAACAAGTTATTGCCTGGGCCTTGGTATGTTGAGTAGAGAATATTCCTTCCATGTGTACACTGCTTGTCTACACCGGATGATCTCATGTAGATTTATTTAGGATGAGGATGCAGGAATGTTAGAGAGATTTCATGCTCCTCTCAATTTGTAATCTGATCCTCGATAGTTTTGAACAGGCTTACGAAGGACGTGAACGAGGCTATGGTGGAGAGAGTCCATGCCAATCATGACGAAGCAGGTGTGTTGTTTGTGTTTTCCGAAGAAGTAATTAAAGTAATTGAATTCATCGACAGTGTCGTGGGAGAGACCCGCCATTGAAGGCGCTCATTTGGTGGTGAACGTGGAAGATCATAATAGGCAAGCGATCTTCAACAATTGCTCTTTGGATTCAGGCATTTCTGAGGACATAGTAACTGATGGAGTAATTTGGTATTCCAGTTTGAAGATCATTAACTTTAGAAGCATTGGACGAAGATGGGACTTTGTATAGTGGATGACCTCACGACTGTACAATGATGTCTGTGCTGTGTCAAGCTTAGATATAGGGCCAAGAGAGAGCCGACACAGTTTGCAACCCGCTGTAGGTCGCGCCATTGTTTCCATTCTTGATACTAATGATACATTATGCCTGTATAAGTTCAGACTGCAGATAGTTGTTCTTTATGAGGAATCGAGGGTAATTGAGTTTGATGTCTTAGAAAGGAGTATTTAATTTTTTTTCTTGAAGAAGATTAGCAAGAAAAGGGTGCGGATGATGGAATCTTATCTGGATTGAGCTTTTTGAGTGATCAGGTGGAAAGGTTTTGTACTTCAGAGGCTCAGTTTCAATGTAGGTTTCCGAAGTGAGTCTCAATGCACTTTCTCTTTCGGATTCAAGTTATTCTTGGTGAGGAAGATTAACTTCGAGGGAGCTATGTGGAATCATTGGCCCTCGATTTTGATTATGGAACGCGCGTGAGTCCCTGTATAATTCATGGGATTTGATTTGGAGCAGCATACAGGGATGGATCCACATGTTGAGATTAGTCGAGAAGAACTAGAACTTGGTTTGCCACCTTCAATAGTTTCTGATGCTTTGTCGGAAGTGCAAGACTCTGGTTATAGAATAAGCACGCCCACAGTCTTTGGCACAGGTAATTCGGAGTTCTTAGGGGCTGATCCTATTGGGAGTATTCGTGCACCCTCTGCTTCAGCTACTGACTTGCAGCAGGCAGAGATGGCACCTGCAGTTTTTGATCCTGGTTCTCATGCTGATATAATGTCATGGCCCCAGCTTTCCATGTGCGAAGCTTCACTGTGAGTTTATCCCTTTTAATTTGTATCTTGTCTAATTAATCCGCTGCCTTTGACGAGTTTGTACTATGCGATGTCTTTCTGTTCTGTGCTGCAATTGCAAGGTATTACATCGGAATACAACAGCTTGCTGAGCAATGGTTGTCTTGTCCAGGGAGGGCCCAGGTGGAGTGGAGGACCTGGTGGCCACATTCAATCTGAATCTAAGATCAGGTAATTTTTTCGTCCTTTGTCAATCGTTTTATTTTCATCTTGCACGAGCTATCTGGATCAATACTTTTCAGCCTGCAATGATCACAGAAGTATAAATTCACAGTTGCTTACATTTTTACTCTTTTGTAGAAGTAGCGTCTGCTGAGATGGAGTATTAGTTCTGCTAATGGTAGGCCGTTATTTGATTTGCTTGATCACTTCAATTATAGCAGATGAAGTACAGCTCGGAGAAACCGCTATCGTCCGTCAGCCATCGGATGCGGTGGGCGCTTCATATTCAATTCTTCCGTTGGAGAGTCTAACTGAATACAAGCATGAGGCTTCAAAGGAGTCTTCTCCTGAAATTACTCGGCATGGAAATGACGCACCGATTTGTATAGAATCAGAACATGCAGAGTATCAGGGAAAGGTAGTAGCTACTGCGGCAAATCCAGGGAACGATTCGAACAACGATCTTTTGCAAAAAGAAGTCAGTGGACCGTGGAATGTAGACTGGCTTAAAGTTGCTTCTGAGCTACCTTCTGTGCACAGGGAGCATTCCAACGATAAAGGCTGTGCTGAGACAGAGTATTCAGGACCTATCGAAGAAGCTCAGCGGCTACAATCTGAATGCGCGGATCCGGATTTTGGATCTGGTGTAGGGCCTACATCCTTCTCCGGTCTTTTTCAATCAATACTTGCATCTGATATCCCTTCATCTCAACTGGTGGAGACAGGCAGCCAGTCAAATGGGCTAACAGGCGTCACGGCTGCTCTTCCCACAGTCAAAAATCAAACTGTTGAGAATATAGTGAATACTACCACAAGGCTAATGCTTGCTAGTTTAAAGCAAGCGCCTTTTAGGTCTGATCCACCTGGTTTTTTACAAGCGGAAAATGCACTTGCGTCAAGAAGTAGGATGAAACCAAACACGGCAGTTGCAGCGTTAGAAACCCGACCAGTATCTCTGTCTACTCGGAGTGTTTCTCAGACATCTTATCGAGCAGCACGGGTAGCATCTGCAGCAACTACAGTCTCAGCAGCTGCTTCGGCAGCTAAATCTGCTGTGCAAGCAGCTGAGGCATCAATTGAGGCACTGGCAAACCTTGGTATTAATAATGGCAGCCTATACCAAGGAAGAAATAGTTTTGTGAATCCACAGCCTTTAAAGGTACTACTCTCTTTGGAGCAAATGCAGATGACTCAAAGAATTCTCCAGGTGATAGGATTTGTCAAATTCAGATTTGGACGATCATTATGTTCTTAATTTCCAATTCTGTTGCTTATAGCTGTATTGAAAGCTGATGCATCTCTCAATTCTGTATGCTTTTTGATCATATCATTGATGCGCTGATTGAATAGCATAGTGAACTCTTTGAAGTCAGATACCTTTGTAGGTGTGCATAATTATACATGGAAGGACAATTTGTATAAACTAACGAATTTTTCATACTCTCAGTAGTAAATCAAAGCATTTTCCCTCCTGAGTCCTCGTCATGCAACTGCATTCACATTCCAGATTATCCTACCTTGAAGTCGGTTTCTATAGATCGAGACATGACAGTTGGATCCGCAATGTATATCTTGGACTTCCTGGAACGACACTTTTTGTAAGTTTGAGATGTAAGGTTCAATGTGAGGTTAGGAACTGTACTAGGACAAACCAGTCCAGGACTAAACAATGTCATACTTATTTATGTGCAGGTAGCATGTGGTAGCACACCTGTGGCTGCAGGTGTCAAAAGAAAGTTTCAAGGTAATTTTTATTTTGATCAGGGATGAGCTGGGGAAGATTTATTTTAGTTTCCGACAGCAAACCAGGATGGTGGTAATAACATGGTAGAATGTGCTATTATGAACTCATGAAATCTAGAATTCTGTCCAAAAGTGTGCGTCATCATTTAGAATGTGAGAAATTAGAACAAGGCTCGTCAACAGAAAATGCAGAATTGTAATGAAAATAAGTTTACTACAGGATGAGCAAGCTGCAAGCTAATTGGCTATTTGATATCGTGCACAGTTGCGACGATGAACAGATTATTTTTGTGAAGAGATTATTAGTGAAGCTATGGATTGATTAATCATCTCTCCAATTGTGTTTATGCTACTTAATTAATCGATTTCTGCAGGTCAGAGGTCTCCAGCTGTTGAGCAAACTAGAGGCATGAATACGACAGACACATTGGACTTGATCAAAGTCGGTTCTTCCGTTGAGGTCAGAATTATTGATTTCAGTGACTTACATTTATCTAAGAGATAAGTGCTAGCTGCTACAGAAATCAAATCCAAACATGAAATTTTGATTTGAAATAGAAATCATTATCTTAGGCGTACCTGCCAAACTAGCAGCATTTAATCTGTTGCCCGGCTATTTTGTGTAAGTAAATTGAGGTACGTTTAATTTGACATGCAATGTATTTTGTTACGGGGTGGTAGGTTATGCCTGCAGAAGATGGCTTACAAGGCGGGTGGTTTACTGCGAAAGTTCTTTCGATGACATCTAAACAGGCAGTGGTGGTGTATGACGATTTGATGACAGACGATGGTCAGTAATCTTTGGTCCCTGAATTTTCCTCTATATTGTTGAACCCATGTCGTTAGGTTGGTTGTACTTTTTCTGTTGCACGAGACAGTTCCACAGGAGATTCACCTGCTGTTTCGGCGAAGCGTACTCTATCCAATTTGATTTTCTCTTTCTTCATTGCGTGGATCTGAAATTACAAGTACAGTGTCGTCTCCAAAAGACTGCTACCTCTCCTCCGTTTCCTGGTAGCAGACTTTTTGGGAGGGCGCTGTATAATCTTGCAATTGCTTGTACCTCTTAACAATTTGGAGGGGGTCACTGGGTAAATATATTTGCACGTCAATTGTTTCATCACTGTGCTTACCTTTGGAAATGTATTGTTGAAGACATCATGTCCAAGTCTTTTGATTGAACATTTGATCTTTGTCCAGGCTGCTATCATCTTGAGGAATCATTTCCATTACATTGGTCAAGAGAAGAGAACTCATTTGGGACCACAGTGATACCTGCTCAGGGGTGGATACGTCCAGTGCACCCGTTCTCGAGCTCTCAGAAGCGTGGTCATTTTATCACGGTTTATGAAAATTGGGTGGTTGGTGATCGTGTGGATGCTTTTGTTGAGGACGGGTACTTGTTTCGATCAACTTTTGTAATTTTAGGTCCTTTTTTTGTCATCGACAATCTGATTCCAATGCAGAATTCGCAGTTCCAGTGTTGCATTTGCAGATTTACATGTACTTTGACTTTTGACTGCTATTTGAAATCTTAAAACGTTTGTATAGGTGGTGGGAAGCAATTATCGAAGACCTAAATGAAGCGAATGAAACAAATATCACTGTCTTTTTCCCAGGTTGGCAGCACTCATCTTCTTACCTATTGCTTATTTGCGTTTCTTGGCAGTATGTGATATAACTGGTGGCTACGGGGGTTCATGGCTTATCCAAATTCTTGTCTTAGCTGAAAAACTTTGCTTTATAGCTCTCTTGTTAATAGCTTAAGAAGGTAGAATTTTCGTTTCTGTGAATCGCAGGATTATAGGGCTTGGTATATGTACCTTAATGTTCAGTTCACGATAGGAATGATGCCAGCGATCCTGCTAGCTCACCGAGTTCAAGAAAATAACCCCCCACGAATAATATATGCAGTTCATAATCACTGGTTTCTGTGGCAACTTCTGAATTTTGTGGGGTAGTAAGCGTACGGCCACAGAGAGCACTGATTAAAGCGTAAATTGTCACTCTTCATTTGAGTTCTGATCTAGCAATGGAAACCTTATCCTTGAACTATTATCATATGTGATTTATTTATGGCTCAATTATTTGGTCTCGAATACTATTTCGATTGGCATGAACAGGCGATGGCAGCACAACTGCTGTGAAAACTTGGAATGTGAGACCGTCCTTGGTTTGGAAGAAGGGTGAATGGAGGCCATGCAGAGGAGATTCCGTGGAGCAAGTATACTCCTTGATCCTTTGAAACTTGCATTTCTGTCTCTTTCTAAAATTAATATCCACTTTGTACAAGAAAGTGACCTTTAGAGATTGAGGATGGAAGTGACTTTTGTGACAGGCTTACCCGCCTTCAAAGAGGCAGAAAACAAGCTCTAGTCGAGGTAAAGTGGAGAGGGAGCACATTAAGACTACAGTTGCTGCTGGTGGGAATCCTGTGCTGCCGCACAAAAAGACCCCTGAACCACTTGCAACATCACAAGCAAAACGATCAGGAGCAAGCAGAAATGACCAGAAGGGCATGGTCATATATTCAGAAGAGAGGCATTCAGAACCATCTTTAGTTACTCCTACAAGGGAGTTAAGGAGTGCAACTCGTTCTAACGCAATTGTAGCTCATACAAAAGTGCCTGTGAAAAGCAGTACTGCGCCTGTTCCAAAGACGCGCACTGCTAACGCTGGAGCCTCACTGAATGCGAGCTCTCCGCTTCCCAGGTCCCAGCAGAAAGAAGTGTCTGTGCTTCCCGAACTGACATGGGACGTGCGGCGTCAATCTACAAGATTACAGCAGAAAGAAGTGTCACCGAATCCACAAAATTTAGGAAGAGGGAAGACTCTCTCTTCAAGATTGTCGAAAAAAGAAATGCTCGAGTCTGCCAAAGACACTCTTAGAAGAAAGACTCCCTCCAGAAGATCACAGTATAAAGAAGTGACGAAGACTCCGGTAGGGAATGATTTAGCAATAGTATTACTGCCTGAAACACGTTCACGGACTCGTTCTCAGATGTTAGCAGCTACGAAGGTACTCATCTCTAATCTATGATCAAATAATTGCTTAAATTTTTTTCAAATTTGTTCGTGGGAGCTGTCCTCTACCTTGTTTACATTATCTTTCTCAGTTTCTGGTTGTGAAGAGGTTCTCGTGATCTACTTCAATAAACGATCTCCAATCTTGAATCTAGCTAATTACAGTCAAATCATGCGGTCTTACTAATAGCTGTTTTGGACCTGGATTGTGCAGAGATGACCTGAAAAGGAGACAGAAAGATGATATCTTTTATGCTGGGGGATCCATCTCTCGACTATGTTGGACTTCGTCCCTATGATACGCAGAAGATATGACAAGGAATTGAAATGCTCCCTTCTGGTAAAATGGTACTTGTTGCTACTTACAGAACAAGCCTCTAGTTCTGAACTTCTGATGATGACAGTTCCATCGGTTTCGCTGTGGTGTAGATTCTGAACTAGGCCTCATTGTGGATATTCTAGCTCTTAAATCTGTTGCTGCAATTGAGAATGATGTACGCAGCAGGTTAAGTTTCAACTGAACAATTGCATGTAAATGATGTGTAGCATACAGTAATCAGAAATATATTTCACCATTTTGAATTGAGTAGTCGAAGATCACCTTTTGCAAGGTACATGTCTGTTTTCCTCGGCTTTAGCAGAGAGTTCCGAATTGTGTTTCGGAATTTCAATACTTTAACCTGAGTGCTCCAGTGCTCAAATAGTTGATTATGGTAACTTTTTAATCATATTTTCCAACTCCTATACATATGGGATTGATCATTTGTTGGTCATTTTGGCACTTACAGCATCGCTACTAGTGCAGTAAAACAGGGGATTCCTCCAGTGTACTGCTCTGAGTGTTGGAGCGTATTGAAGTACTTTTGGATGAAAAATTAATGGTTGGATGGATTGAGGTCTCACTGGAAGGGAAGGGAGTTTTTTTTCCAAAGCTTGCTCGTCAGTTTTCCACTCACTTGTCAATTGTTTCATGAGTGCTTTTGAGTTCTCTGCACAGGGCATTGTCCAGTTGAAGCATGTTATGTTTAGGGCTTCGGTTGAAATGTTAAGAGTCAAATTTTTTATTTCCAATCAATCCCGCGCCAATTCAACCGAAGCCTGATAGTTATTATCGAGAGACGTGTTCTCTGTCGTGAGGAAATTTCTAGGCCAAGGCGTTCGACCTCCTCCAGGCGTTATGAAGTTGTTTCATTCCTGTTGCACACAGAACTAAAGCTTCCATGCGATGAAGGAATTTCTGCCTTCAATCGCACCACAACAACTAAACCTTGAAGAAATCGGCCCCAATGCTGTTGTGGCAGGGCAGGTATCAGTATCTCCACAAGAGCAACGGAGTCTCACACTCTCACCCAAGCTGTCTATGCTTCCCCTCGTTGCCCTAATTTTTTATGAAGTTTCAGGTGGTCCTTTTGGGCTCGAGGATTCTGTCCGCGCCGGAGGCCCTCTTCTTGCGCTTCTGGGTTTCATCATCATTCCCATCGTGTGGTGCATCCCTGAAGCTTTAGTGACAGCCGAATTGGCAACCGCGTTTCCGAAGAACGGTGGCTATGTGGTCTGGACATCCGCGGCTTTTGGATCATTTTGGGGATTCCAAGAAGGATGGTTGAAGTGGACGAGTGGCGTAACAGACAATGCGCTCTACCCCGTTCTCTTCTTAGATTATCTCAAACGAGCGCTTCCCGTGTTTGTCAAGGGACCTGCTCGGATCGTCACTCTCCTCATCACCACCATTGCCTTGACCTATCTCAACTACAGGGGCTTAACGATTGTCGGAATCACGGCAGTCGCGCTGGCGGTTTTCACATTGTTGCCATTTCTTGCGTTTAGCCTCCTTGCAATCTCGAGAATTCAAATGGAGCGGTGGTTTGTCATGGACTTGCGGAGCATGAACTGGCCGGTGTATCTTAATACCCTCTTTTGGAATTTAAATTACTGGGATAATGTGAGTACATTAGCAGGGGAAGTAGACAAGCCGTCGGAAACCCTACCGAAAGCGCTCTTGTGTGCTGTGGTTATGGTGACCTGCACTTACATTTTCCCACTTCTTGCTGGAACGGGGGCTGTGAAACTCGACCGAACGAAATGGGAAGATGGGTATTTGGCAGACTTGGCGCTTGTTATTGGAGGCTCAAAGCTGAAATGGTGGATTGAGGTTGCGGCTGCGCTTTCGAACATGGGCTTGTTCGAGGCTGAAATGAGCAGTAACTCTTTCCAGCTCTTGGGGATGGCCGAAAATGGGATGTTGCCGCAAGTCTTTGAGCAGCGGTCGAAGTATGGAACACCGACGCTGGGCATCCTCTGCTCTGCCCTTGGGGTGATCATCCTCTCATGGATGTCCTTCCAAGAGATCATCGAATTTCTCAACTTCCTCTATTGTTTGGGGATGTTGCTGGAATTTGCGGCTTTCATATGGCTCAGGATTCAGCAACCTAATCTCCTTCGACCTTTTTGTATTCCGCTCAACACAGTGGGAGTGTGTCTTTTGCTGCTGCCTGCATCAATCTTCCTTGTCATCATCCTATTCTTGGCCTCTTGGAAGACGGTTCTACTTGGCGTTTTCATCTCCATGCTGGGATGTGTTGTGCACCCGGGCTTGCAAGTTGCAAGGCAGAGGAGATGGTTAAAGTTTGCAGCGATTTCGAAGAGTTATAATTCCAAGCATGTGGAAATGGTCGGTGCCTCCCAGTTGAGCACAACTCATGATGCTCGTGAGGAAATCTCTGGGCTCTTGACATAATCCACTTCAAGGATAATTCATGAGTTTGTATATCATGGCGACATCATTGCCAGTTCCTTGGAAAAAGATGCAGAAATGGGAGAATGATTCCTGAGACAACTAGGCATGGTCAAGCTTCAAGACTCTGAAATTTTGCTATTGATTATGATCTACTTATACCGGCTATTGCACTACTGCGCATGCGTCCACATCCTCCCAGCGTACATCAAACACATGTAAGAAAGCCCATGAAAGAGAAATCAGTCAATTGTTGATGCTAAGATGGTGAGTTTACACAACCCTTGACTCACTTCAGAGCATGTTGATAAGCTGCTACAAGATCTGGCTAGTATAACCACATAAGCAATAGCAAACCTGAAGAATGTTAACTACGCAGAAGATGCATGCTGTTCAGATAGTCTCCATGGATTGAAATGGGGAGCTCTGTATGACGAACCCATCAGCTGGAGTACGAGTTGAACAAGGTTGCAAAGGATGGTAAGAGGGAGTAAGTGCTTCACAGGATTGTGTCATGAAAAAAAAGTTTTCCAAAGAAGTTTAGTCTGTTAATAAAAAAAATACCAACGTAGACTGTCAATTTATGAAATGGTGGTTCCTGTCGTTTGAGCATTGTTGAAGTAAGGGAGTCCTTTCATTAGTACTGTACTAAGCTTGCAAACGGGGTGGGTCACGTGTATTCTTCAAAGTTGGGTGGAACTGATCACGACATTTTGTTCTGGACGAACTTGAGAACCGAGAAGCAAACTTTGCGAGGTTCGTGGTCATAGTGGAAACATGTAATGCATAGAAATGCACAATACTTTGTTATGTTTTATTTTACTTCACATCAAACAGTTAAGATGTGCTCTATATTAAACTCTAACTTCATCTTCTTTTAGTTACCGAATGCAGAGAGTTCACACTTGTAAACAATTCTTAAAGGACAGTACACTTGATTGCGTCCACATAAGCAATTGAACTTCCTTCCTATTATCAAATTCCTTCATCTTTCATTTTTTGGCACAAAATGGGCAAATAGAAGAGAACTTCCTTTTGTTGTTGTTGGATCTTGTTGGATCATTTTTGACTTACGGTGGCATAATTTTTATTCCTAAGTGTTGGATTGGAAAAAAAATTATGTTCCCATAAAGCTGATCTAATTTCCTATCATCAAAAAAAGTTTCAAAAATTATGTCAAAAATTGAAATCACACAAGTTTATCTAAAATTCCAAGAATTTCTTGTAGGGACTTTGGAGCTTTTAGGGTTAAGAATGTACTCTTGAAGCAATTGTGGAACTATTAGTCAATTATAGAATATGTTTAATACTAAAAGATATGATTTCTTGTTTCTATTGAATCCATGCTAACTTCTTTGAAGCTTTATAAATGAATCATGTGAAATTGACCATCTTAGTCATTTCTATTAATATTCATGATACTTTGATTCATATGAAATTGTAACCATCTTTATTAGAAGGAAACTGAATCCACAAAGAGGCGTTGAGTTTTTTTACTAATTTTAATATTAATTTAATGAATATGAAGGTGGTCACATCTTCGTTAAAATCACCACATAGGATTGCTTGTGGCCATTTAGTGTGTAGAAATTTGTAGGAGGTTGTGAGGGTTTATTTATTTACCCTTGGTAAATACGTAGGCACAATTTGGTTCTTAATTCCATAGTTAACTTTGTCTTAGAAAGTGCGTAACATCGGCTCCTTGTACCTTCCAAGCAATGGCTCTTTTCCAATTTATACATAAACTTGAAATTAATCAATGAAACTTAGCCAAAGTGAAAGAAATTGCTCCAACTAACTTCAATTATTATATCACTATGATTTTTAATGAAAGGAAATATAGTCTAAATTTAAGCACATAAGGTGGAAAAAAACCTCATGCCATTTTCAAAAATGTAAAATACACTTTTATCCAAGCCGCTTAACTAAAGTTATGAATGGATGAAGTTTAATCTTAAAGAGGCTATCTAAACTTCATTCCCTATTTTGAATTTGTTTCCTATTTTCAATTTCTTTTGAAATATTACCTCTAGTTCTAAGTTTATGACTTCTAACTAATACCCAAGTTTACACTTGGATGGATGATTTTTATCTTACTTCATCTGATTTTCATTTAAAACTTCACCCATCTATATCTTTTTCAATTTAACTCCAAACTTGATGTGTGACACCTTTTTGAAAACCTCTACATCTAATCTACAAGCTTTGTAATCTAAATTTTAGAAAAGATTTTATCTAAATAGTCTGACTTAAATTTTTAATTTGGCCACTTGTTATAAATGTAACTTCCTGTTAATTGAAAAGAAATAGGAAAACTCAATTTTTTACCTTAGTTTAGGCTACATCTAGAAGATGATTTAATATTCCTTTGTATTCACTATGTTCTCTATGTTCCAAGATTGTTTGATAAAATTTGTCATGGCTTAACCCTTTAGTGACCGTGGTTGATTTGGAGGGCAGGCATAGTTTTTCAAGAAAGTGAACTTTGTGGCCACTCTAAAGATGTAGTCTTAGATCAAACCATATAAGATGTTTCCATAAGGGAGATTCTTCAACCTAACAAAAAATCAAACTCATCCAACGGTACAAATCTCTATAAATAAGGTAGAAGGTCCATAAATGAACCTTTTAAGGGCTAAAATTGAATTTTGGAGAGGTGAAACATCTTTTAATATTTTTTAGTAAATTTTTCACAAAAGACAAGTAGAATAGGCATCTAACCCAAGTCGTTCCATATTTTTTTCAAGCTTGTGAAATTAGTTACAAATTTTTGAAGTTCACAAAAAATGGTCATCTATGGTCATCAATGCAAATACCCTTCTAAAATGTGCAGATTTGGTACATTGAAGAAAGTGAAATGTACCTCTACATCATGTTTGCTTCTAGAGCCTTGTTGGAGTTTGAGTTGCTTTCCTTAATTCTCAAAAATCAATGATTTGAAATGACCCTTTAGAATTTGCGCTATATAAATACCAATGCATAAATTTACTTTGGGCATTCATGACATTACAAAAAAACCCCTTATGCCTTGTCAAGACATCAAGTTACAAAAAAATCTCACAATTTGGTTTACATTTTTTTGTATTTTTGTTGAACACTTTCCATTTGAAGGTCCAGGCTATTTGAGTTTGCAACCTCATAGCTAATTCATCAATGCTCCAACTCCCTTAAACTTGGTTTTGTTTGAAGCCCATGAAGACACTCTAATTGCGTTACTCTTTGAGTTTTTTGTGATCAAATGTATTTTGAATAGCATCAGACCAAGAGTCCCAAAATTGACCACAAAGTGGTCGACCGGTCACTAAAGGGTTAAAGTAGGGTCAGAAATACAAGGTTAAATTTCTCTCAACATGTCCCAAAACGCCATTCCACCTTTGGCACTTGATTGAATGATTTTTTGTATGTTGGCTATTGGCACAATTCTTGGCTATCCCCTCTAAATCCTATTTTTTTCCTTCTTTATCTTTATTCTACTTCTTGTATTAATGGTGGTGGTTGAGGTGGCCACCTACCACTTACAAGTCAAAATTGTGGCTTAATGGGTACTTAACATGCATTAATTTCTACTTTCCACTACTTATGAGACCCAAGATGAGAGTTATGGCCACTTTGCACTACCTCTTATGTCCTAGCTATTCCTTTGACACCTAATCTACTTTTTAGTGGTTGGAAGTCTTTTCTTTACTTCCCCTACTAATTCACCTCCTTCCTCTTTCCCACTTGTATGTGCTTGCAATGGGAAGCTTAGAGTTGGTATATGAGTGTGTAGTAAGCTTCAAGGGTATTTACTTAGAGAGAGTGTAATTTAAAGAGCATGTGCTTTGGGGTTGATTTTCCTCCTAGTCTCTTTACCTCCTACTTCCTTCTTTCTACTTCTTTTCTTCTACTTCCTTTTACTACTTTTTCTATTTCTTCCTACTTCTTCTCTCTATTTCTTCTACTTCTACTCTCTATTTTTTCCCATGTGTGTTCTTCCCTTTTTTCCTACTTCTATTCTCTCCTCCTCCCCTCTCTTCTCTCTTCCTTCTATTTCATTTTTCTCCTTGAAGACTCCCTAAAGCCCCACCCCCAACGGCCCTTAGTTCCTTGCCTTACGCGGCTCTCTACGCTACCAGGTCTGTCTTTCTGCCTAGTCCTACGCCCAATGGCCCTTATCCCCGCCCTTTGATACCTGACTTGGCCCTACATCTACTAGTTGGGGTTTGGAAGGTCCTTGGGGTCTGTTGGAGTTTGGAAGTTTGTTGGGGTCTAGGGGTCCTTGAAGTCTGTTGGAGGTCCTTATGGGTCTAAAAAATACACACTTCAATTTGACCAACTATACAAAACAAAAGAAGAGGGTTGGGACTTTGGTTGACTTTGACTTGGGAAATAACTAGGGATTCAAATGACTTGGCTTGGCAAAAACTAGGGACTATTGTCTACTTTTTGGATACTAAACTTTGGTTTGTTTCCAACGTGTTTTGGAAACTAAACTTTGGAGTTAACTGTTAGAGGAGTTCAAGGCTCCATCGTTGATTTGGGATTAACATCAAATCTAAGACTTTTCTTGATCATGGGATTTAAAGTTCTATCATTTTAACACACAGCCTAAAATTGCAGGGGTTCAAAGCCCATCATCTCAATAGAATCCTCAATAACACGTGCAAGGTTTGACTAGGTTAATTGACAATGGTGACTAAGATGCTCCCAAGATGTGTGTGGTAGGATGATGGTGGTTAGTATAAGATTCAACATTTTAACTAAAGGCCTCCTAAAGCGGCACTGCCAAGGTACAGTGGAGGTTACTCTAGGGTTAGTACAATGACAATTAAAAACTCAAAAACTCCTACAAGAATGTGACAAAATGACCCTTGCCAATTTTAGTAGAACCTAGAGGCTCAAGGCTCTATAGGATCCAAAGACAAGTAACATAAGGATAGAAAAGCTTCAAGACAAGTGACCAAAAAAGACACAAGATGCAAAGGGATCCTTGGGACCTCTACAAGCTTGACAAAACAAAAAAAATGACCAAAAAGAAGAGACATACAAACACTGTCAAGGTTTTGGGCTAATTGCCAAAATTCCAACATAAATTGGATCCAACAGACTAAAATACAACAATTAGGGTGTTTGATTGGAAATTGGGTTCTCCTTTATACATGACCAAGAACCAACTTCTTTTCTAAGTTTCCTATTGGGAGCTCCTCTCTAAACATAGGAACCCTAAGAATCTAGATTTTATCTTGATTTGCACTTATCCAATGGAAATTCCATTTCCACCATGGGAACCTTAGAACTTTTAGATTTCTTCACAATATTCCCTTAATACCTAGCAAAAATTGTGTTCTAATCGTGGGAATCCTAGAACTCTAGATTTCCTTACAATTTTGCCCTACCCCTAGATTGTTGACTTTTTAATTTCTATGGTGGTCCAATTTCTAACTTTTGAAGATTAACTCCAAATCGCAAACAGATTGTGCCATTGGCTCCGAAAGGCCATTCTACATTCGAGGATCCCTTTTTCCCCTTTTTTCCTTTTCCCCTTGCAAAAAACTCATCAAAACCCAATGCCAACTTAAGTCAATAAAAGGTTAAAAAGCTAATTTTTGAAGTTGCCTTTTCTAACTAAGGTGATTGGCTAGGGTTGTTTGGAATGTCCAAAGGATTAGGAAAAGACTCCTCCTCAATTTTTTTCTAATTTTGTGAAAGCTTATATTTTTATTGTGTACATGTGAAGAAGGAAGGATAAAATCCCACTTCCTTGCTAATTATCGATAAATAGAAAATCTTGCACAAATGAGAGAATCTTGGCAAATGGATTTTGCATCCAACTCCATGGCATGCTTCCAACCCTAGATCACCGCTTGTTGGCCATGGACTTCTCCATTGGCCATATTGATTTGATAACCCTGCAATGCTAATAAATGGAGCTTTTACGGTTTCATCGATGGAATGGAGAAATCGGGACCTATCTTTGGGAATGCACCTAGGGATCTCATTGGACTTCCCTTGGACCAATTTAGCTAACTTGGATTATTGGTTTAATAGGTTTAAGCTATTTTTGACATCATCACTTAAACTTTCTAACTTCCACCATTTTTGGCTTCTAAACTACGTACATGTTGGCATCTAGGGTATTCAAGACATGAAACCCTATTTTAGATCAAACACCTATTTTGGTATGTTACATCTTATTTTGGTCTTTCACTCTTTCAAATTGTGAAATCTAAAACAAAAAAACCCCATGAGCTTCAAGTGACAAACTAAGAGCCTATAGGGATCATGATCCTAGATTACTATTATAAGATTTAGAGGATGTAGGAACAAAATTAGGTGACAATTATTCTTTATATTATATAATGGATCAAAGAATATCATATTGTATTAAAGAAACACAATAGATCTTATATGCGAAGGTCACCATAGATATATAATAGAGGAATTGGTGAATCTATATGGCAAAAGTGCTACTAGAAGAATCAGATTTGGAATTTGCAACAGCATCTAATGACTCATTGTTTGATTCTATCTTGAAATCATCTATAAACTTCAAAACACATAGATTTACATGATGAGCCCTACAAGATGATTTAGGGTCGTGGGTTTTAGAATATCTATCTATAGCCTTAGCATATATTGGCAATTGAAAAGATTTTGGAGGATTGTAGAAGAAGGCCTGATTTGTAAAGAATGATTGATGTATCGCCATCTTAATTTTTGCAAATTGCTTATTGAAAAAAACAAACTAATATTAAAACAAAGAACAATATAAACTTACACTAGGTTGTCAGATTCAAGAAGATTAGGGATAACTTACTTACTGAATTGGGATGTTTTCGTCACTTGGCGGATTGGCACCTCCTTGTCATCTAAATCAATTGTCAATTCTAGAAGGCGCTTAGGGTTTGGCTCAATAGGGACAACGGTGCAAATGAACGAAGCAAGGAGTGCCTCAAATATAGGCTTATCTTCTTCCAAGGCCACAATATGGCAACCAGTAGCCTAGTAAACATATTGAGATGACAGAACAATATTCGTTATGATTTGGTGGAAGGTAGTATGATGTGAAATAGCTTTCACAAAAATGTAAGGAAAAACGGAAACAAACTAGTAGACGCAATGCAGTCTATGATGACGTCACTAGGTGAGATTATTGTCTTTGCAAGAAGGGCTGAACCTTCTCTTAAGGTCCCCATCATGGGATGGTGCCATTCAATTTTACATCCTCTTTATTGCAAATTTTTTGGAGGATGTCCTCTCGGGAAACATTCACTTCTACAGCATCATGACTTGGAACGTCTTGGATTGAAAACCGTGGATAGATGTGAACAATTCTCACGTAAAGCACCTTAGAAAAACACATTGTCTGCATATAATTTCAAGTTAATATTCAATCTGAAAGAATTTAAAAAATGTTATTTAGGGCATTCATTATTGACATAGTTCTAGAGTTTATCATGCCAAAAGCATTTGAGGGAGATGTGAGGTGCAACCTATTCATCCTCCACCACTCTTTTTGAGCTTGGAATCCAAAATCTTCACAAAAACCTAAGAGGTAAGACTTGATGTTACAACTAAAAGGGTACATAACAAGAAGACCACTACTGTCGTAAAGATAGTTTTCCACAAAGTCAAAGACAGACTGAAACCCTTCCTCAAAGAATTAGTTCCACTGTGGAATGGATGTTGTTGAAATGAAAACCATAGGAACAAGTAATCCCTCCAAGACGTCCACAATGATTATGTCTATAGCGGCTTGCTTGGTCAATACACCGTTGAAGAAGCATTCTTTGTCCAAAGCATGTTGCAAGAATTTTTAAATTTCAAAGACAAATTATTGGGAAGCTATGAGGATTTGAAAAAGAAATTGTCAAGGTATACAATCATGAAGGCATTAGACACGGAAGAAAGAAACTGAAACTTTCAACGCTGCACGGTATGTACGTCCAGGAATCCGGCGACCCACACATGTTGATAATCCTTTACTGCCGCTTACCACAGACTCGTCAACCTAAATATCAGACGCGACGGAAAATCAACATTTCCAAATGAAAGCGTTGAGAATAGAATTATCGGACATACATCATTCCAAATCTCGTCAATCTCCTGCGGTGGCGAGAAGATCACAGTCTCGATCTTCATAATCTGCTCCAATTTCTTGGATACAAGTGCCGTGTAACCGCTGGCAAACTTAGACCGTGCGAAATTGGCAAGAAATTAGTTATTTATTATTTATAGTACCAAATGTCATGCAATTTGATTGGATGAAAGTAAGAAATAGCAAGAACAAAGATAATAACTTGAACAAAGACCATTCTTGCTACATTGCTAAAGATAACAACTTGAACAACGACTAGATATAGCGAAAAAAACTTAAACAAAAATATTGTACATGAGCTTCTGTATTGAGGGTGAAGTTGACACCTTGAAATGGAGTGGAAACTTTGCAATGACGAGTCCGGTTGTTTCCTGAGTTGCGCTTCAAGTCGCTCCTCAACTCTTAGAGCACAACAACTCACTCCTCAATTACTGAATTACTACAACTCGCTCCTCAATTCTTAGGGCCGCTTCACACTCGGGTCGACCAAGTCGAGAGGCCGTGGGATTGAGTGGCCGAACTTTGGGCGAGAGTCCAAGGAAATGGACAATAAATGGTAATAAAAAAATCAGAAATGGAGGCTTCGGCCAGTCATAGTGTGAAGCCTCCAAAGGCCAAACCCAAAGTCCGAAGCCTTGGCAATGAATTCCCACGGCCTCTTGACTTGGTCGACCCATGTGTGAAGCCTCCAAAGGCCAAGCCGAAAGTCCAAACCCATACCATTTGTTTGGCTTGTATCCATCTCTCTTTGCATGAATAGTCCATGAATTTCTGAAATTTTCCTCTCACCTTCTTTAACCATGGATTCTAGAAAGGAACGCATTCTTGTTCTACTTTCGATTTTCATGGTCATGAAGTATGTCATTGTGGGCATTTTGGCAATGCAAAAACTTGCCATTTTTGAACAAAATGTCCAAATGATGATGATGGCAGTTTTTATCGCCCAAGGACGGAGGGTGATTTCTCAACGGAAATGTTGGCAATTTCAGAGGTATGGGAGTTTTCTTCAAGATACATTGATGGGGTCATTTTCAGATCGTGAGTTTTGGAAGCGAATGAAGGTGAGTACATCTACATTTTAGTATTTATGTACTCTTTTGGGGCCTATTTTGAAGAAGAAGGATACACGTTTTAGAGAAAGCATAAGTGTGGAAAAAAGGCTTGCGATTACTCTTTCTCGATTAGGAATGGGTAATTCATTGCAAATGGTTGGTGATTTATTTGGTATAGGATTGAACACAACTTCTATCATTGTGAGGGAATGTTGTGAAGCAATGAGGATTCACTTGAGACCATTAGTTTTCCCTAAACCAACTCTTGCTATGATGAAAAAAATAGCAAGTGGTTTTGAAGCACTACATGGCATTCTACTTATTCTAGGAGCAATTGATGGTAGTCACATTCCTATTTTAGCACCATCCCATGATCCCGTAGCATATTATTGTCGGAAGGGATTTTATTCATGCTTATTACAAGCGGTAGTAGATGCTGATTGCAAGTTTTGGGATTATGATTTCGGATGGGCCGACCGGATTCATGATTGGGCCCTATTCCAGAAATCAGAAATTGGAAAGAGGACTATGAGAGGAGCATTCTTACCTTATAGATTTATTGTTGATGCCGCATATCCTATGAGGCCTTGGTTTTACTCACCATTCAAGGGTGAAAGGGAAGGATTGCCAAGGAAGAAAGCACATTGGAATTTTATCCAATCAAGCACTCGTATGGCTGTAGAAAAAGCATTTGGAATTCTGAAAGGGAGATGGCACATATTGTTGAAGCGGATTGACATGCCACTCCAAAATGTGCTTGACATAGTTACAGCCTCTTTATGTCTCCACAATCTATGTATTTTGGAGAATGACGAATTTTCTTTAGAATGGGCAAAAGAAGCAGAAAAAGAGCTACAAACTGAAGCAAATTCGGCACTAGGAAAAATGCAGGAGATGGACATGTTTCATTCCCTAATGTCATCATTGAGGGAAATGAGGGAATTGCAGAAAAAGAATCCACAAAGTGAAGAGACTCCATTCATAGAGCCGGAGGAAGAAGAAGAGGAGATTGAGGATGAAGAAAATCCCCCATGTGAAGAAACAAAGGCAAAAAGACAAGAGAAAATGAAGAAGATGTTGGTTGAATCAACTCGGGTTCATCTATTACTAGCCGAAACATTTTACAGCAATCATTTGGCCCAAAAATCTGACTTGCAATGGGAAAACTGTAGCTATAGTGATGATAACTATAGCTTAGATGGAGAGTAGCATGTAGTAAGCTATAGCTTATTGATCAAACGATCAAATTGATGGTCTACTCTTTCTAGTAGCTCATTGGTCCTCTCAAAGTTTTTCATCAAACCTGTACTGGTTTCTACTATTTTCTCAAAAATCTGAATGGCTCTATCATGAAAATTTTGTTTACCTTTTGACGTTGGTGTAGACTGAAATGACGTTGGTGTAGAATTTGTTGTTGATGTTGGTGCACTCTCTCCATCTCCATCCGGGACTGAATTGCTTTGGATTTGTACATGATCATTTGTTGTAGCGGAGACATGCTTCATGACTTGCCCGGCTTGGTGATACCATTCATCTAGAGCATCATAAAATTTGCTCTCTTGTCGATTATTGCCCGAAATGCCATTGGCCATTTTGTCTTCCTTGTAAGCATCAAAAATGGTCTTGAATTTCTTACGGCATGCCACAGCAGTGCGGCTGAATTTGGGTAGCATCACAACCATCCTAGCATGAAGCCTCACCCAAGTGTCAATTCCTACAAGCAAAATAGAAAAAAAACATGGCAAAGGAGTCAAAAATGGCATAGAAAGCACAATGACAACACATGCCCTCATTGTGAAAGAATACTATGTAACAATGTAAGGTACAAATGAGAGAAGATGGTGGATTGGATCATCAAAGGAAGTAGGTGGAGGGTATAGTCCATGCAAGGGAATGTATTGGCATTGTGGTGGTGGAGAGTAGGGCTCAAACCTCACCGGCGGCATCCCATTTCGATCTCAAATGGGGGGAAAGGGGGGCCTGAAGGTGCACCGAACTCGAGGCCGACGGCCAAGGCCTTTAGGCCTAATAAAAGGCCCAATCGCAATCCTTTACCTTTTGCAAAAAAATTCTAAATCAGGAACAAAAAAATTTACCTTGTTTTTTGCCGTTACGAACAAATTCAGGCTCCATCTCTCCCTTCAACGCGATCAATTGAAGCACCTCTAAGTCCTCCCACATTCGATTTGTCTCTACTCCTTCGACTTCCCCTTCAATTTTCACTGCTGCCTTCTTTTTGGGAGCTGCTTTTTTGTTCGGAGTAGCCTTTTGTTTAGGAGCAGCTCTCTTTTTAGAAGACCCTACAATCTCACAATCCACTTCCTCAACAACCTTCTCTTCCACTCTTTCCAC